>RJWJ010015857.1:0-35442 GCA_004363605.1 Indri indri
CACCACAGGGATCCCACCTCCAAGACCTGGTACCACCACCACAGGGACACCAACCCCAATGCCTGGTACCATCACCACAGGGATCCCACCTCCAACACCTGGTACCACCACCACAGGGACACCATCCACAACACCTGGTACCACCACCACAGGGACACCAACCCCAATACCTGGTACCACCACCACAGGGACCCCAACCCCAGCACCTGGCACCACCACCACAGGAACCCCAACCCCTACTCCAGCTGTCACCACCACAAGCACAGGGACCGTGACATTTCCAGGCACAGTACCCACTGCTGGGTCAACCACCCCCAAATCCCAACCTGAGTCCTCGACCCCTCCGACCTCTCTGTCTACCTCCTCCCTTTCCACGGAGTTCACAACACTTCTCAGCATCTCCTCACCTGCCTTGGAGACCTCTAGCACACCATTGCCCTCCACGCCAACGGTACCAACGGTTACGACGACAGGAGGCCGCACCCCATCCCCACCGCCAGGATCCCAGGTCCCCATGCCCAGCACCACCGCGACCCCTCCAGGTAAACAGACTCATGGAGTCACCATGTTCTTCTTGCCTGGAACCTCGCCCAGTACCAGTGCCTGCTCTGCACAGCAAGAGCCTGTCCCAGGAAGGTTGACCGAGCTCTGTGTGCCTCCCTGCCCATGGAGCACGATCATTGGGTGTTTGGGGAGTGCTGGGCACTGGCTGGTGTGGGCAGCAGAGCTCCAGGCCACTGTGCTTCCCACCCAGAGGCTTTCCTCAGGTGCAGCTGCCTTGCCCACTTCCCTCTCCCCACTGCTGTGTGAGGTGGCATTGTGGGCAAAGCCTCTCCCATGGGAGCCCACCAGGGCTGTCTGCGGCAGGGGTTGCCAGCGAGGGCCCTGGGCATCCTGTCTCCTGCTGGTGCTGCCCTTCCTGGAGCCTTCACAGCCAGCCATCCTGGCACCTCCCAGATGGACCAGTGTCCTGCACCGAGCCCTGTCCAGCCACCTCTTAACAGCAGCATATTTGGCAAGCAAGCCGTGATACCTCCTGGAGTGCCAGTTCCCCCTGTTGGTCTCTGTGTCACCACAAGATATACAGGGATGCCTCAGCCCTCACCCCCACCTGCACTCTCACAGGAACCACCACCCGTGGAACTACAACTGGGCTACCTCCACCTGCCTCTGTGTCAACAACCCCTGTGGGGACCCCCACCTGGCCAGCCCTCCTCTCGACCACGACCTCTAGCACCTCCTCCTCCATGGTGCCCACCCCCACGCTGACGCCGATCCCCATCCCCAGCATCAGCATGAGCACCGGCCCCGAGGTCAGCCAATCCACCCAGATCTGGTGCTGCAGGCTGAATGATACCTTCTATGCGCCAGGTACCCGTGATTCACTCCTAGCGCCTGTGCAGTTGAGGCTAGTTTTGGTCCTGACTCTTCCTGACGCGTTAGGAGTCAGCTCAAGAAGCCAGATGCTGGCTGTGGGAGCATGTCTCCGGGGCACGGGGGCTTCCCTCTGTGACCCCCATGGGGACCTGCCAGTGTATGCCCCTGGATGGGGTGAGGACTGGGGCTCTCTGCCCTTGCAGGTGAGCTGGTGTACAACGGCACACATGGAGACACGTGCTACTACGTGAACTGCTCACTGATCTGCACCCTTGAGTTCTACAACTGGTCGTGCCCATCCACGCCCTCCCCAACGCCCACGCCCTCCAAGCCAACACCCATGGCCGTGCCCTCCAAGCCAACGTCCTCCCCAACACCCAGCACGCCGGCCACCACCAAGCCCACTGGGTGCCCTGACTTTGATCCTCCCAGACAGGTCAGCAGGCCGTGGGTGGCTTTGTCCCCTTGGCAGTGAGTGTCCAGGCACCATCTTCCTATTGGCTGTCTGAGGTCTGAGGCTTCTAGCAGCCTCTCAGGTGCAGGGTCTACTGAGCCCACCTCCCATAACTGGGCCCGCCATGCCTATGGAGATGGCCGGCTGCAACGAGGCCCCCTTGGCCTCCAGCCTCCTGGGCAGGGCTCTTAGGCACTCATGCTCCAGAACACAGCCCAGCCCCTCCTATGTGGGCATGGGGGTCTGGCTGACTGCCCCTCACCCTCCCACCCATAGGAGAACGAGACCTGGAGGCTGTGTGAATGCTTAATGGCCACCTGCAAGCACGACAACACGGTGGAAATTGTGGAGGTGGAGTGCAAGCCCCCACCCATGCCCACCTGCTCCAACGGCCTCAAGCCTGTAGCTGTACCGGACCCTGATGGCTGTTGCTGGCACTGGGAGTGCGACTGTGAGTTCCGTGGCTGCAGGCGGGTCCCCTGGGGTGTGGGGGTGCAGACCCACCTCGTTGCTGATTGGAGGACCCCGTGGTGGGCCAGGCAGACCAAGGACATGCCTGGCGGAGTGAGGGCACCTCCCTGGAACAAGGGTGCTTCCGCCGTGGGCGGCAGAGTGGGCTTTGAACCCTGAGCCTTCTGCCTCCAGCTCCAGGCCCCATGCTGCAGAATGGGCCCCCCCCGGGCTGAGGGGAAACCCGCTTTTGGGGGCCCGGGGCTGAGTCGGGTCCGCTCTAGCTCGGACGCCATGCGTGCCATATGCCTGGAGCCGGGGCTGCAGACCTACTCAAGGTTCTGCAAATCCTGACCTGGCTGTGGCTGTTCACGGCTCACAGAGCTCCCTCCGCAGGCTACTGCACAGGCTGGGGGGACCCACACTACGTCACCTTCGACGGGCTCTACTACAGCTACCAGGGCAACTGCACCTACGTGCTGGTGGAGGAGGTCACCCCCACGGTGGACAACTTTGGGGTCTACATTGACAACTACCACTGCGACGTCAATGACAAGGTGTCCTGCCCAAGGACCCTGATTGTGCACCACGAGACCCAGGAGGTGCTGATCAAGACCGTGCAGCTGACACCCATGGAGGTGGAGGTACGCCAGGCGCGGTAGCGGCCTCCCAGCGGGGCTGTTATGGGCTCTGTCATGTGGCAGTCCCCAAGTGGCAGAGGACTGGGCTGCAGGGCCCCAACTGGCCTGTGGAAGAGGGCGGGGCCTCGCTCAGGGCCATGTCACCTCTTCTCACAACACCCCGGGGCCCCCACGCATGCCCCCCAGGCTCGGCTCCCTCCCTGAGCACAGGGCCTCTGTGCATGCCCAGCTGAGACCTCCCTACTGCGTGGCATTGTTGGCTCTGATGGCCAAGAGGCCTGGGGAGCCCAGCACCTGCACGGGGGCCCAGGAAGTGCCTTCCCGGGCTAAGTCCCGGGACCACCTGGGATGCGGGGCTGCTCCTGTGGGTGGAAAGGGAGCCAGAAAGGCGACAGGAAAGGGGGTGGGGGTGGAGACCCCCTCCCATGTGCAGGCCTGAGAGCATGTGGGTGGTGGCCCTGCCCATCAGGCACACCAGTCCCGGAGACCGCCCAGGTGGCCACCAGCTTCTGTGTCACTGCAGGTGCAGGTCAACAGGCAGGTGGTGGCGCTGCCATACAGGAAGTACGGGCTGCAGGTGTACGAGTCGGGCATCAACTACGTGGTGGACATCCCTGAGCTGGGCGCCCTGGTCTCCTACAACGGCCTGTCCTTCTCCATCCAGCTGCCCTTCCGTCTGTTTGGCAACAACACCAAGGGCCAGTGTGGTGAGTGCACGGCCCCTGCCAGCTCCCGCGTCCTGCACCCGGAGGCTGGCCTGGCCTCGGCTGGGTGCTGGTCCCATTGCCCGGCTATGGCCCCTGTGCCCCTGCTTGGGCCGCTGTGGCCAGCGCCCTGTGTCTGGTCCCTGTGTGGAGCCAGCAGGGTCGGCTTGGCCTCATCCCTGCACGTGGCCCTGGCCCAACCGGTACCAGGGGACTGGGCCGCAGCGGGGAAGGCTCACCCGGTCTGCGGGGAGCTTGGGCTCGGCACCGGCGCCACAGGGCCCCTCTCGCGCCACAGGCACCTGCACCAACACCACTGTGGACGACTGCACTCTGCCCAGCGGGGAGGTCGTGTCCAGCTGTGAGATCGCGGCTGACCAGTGGGTAGTGAACGATCCCTCCAAGCCACACTGTTCCCATGGCAGCTCCACAACCAAGCTCCCAGCCACCACCCTGCCCAGGACCAGCACCCTGGCCCTCCCCGAGCACTGCGCCGAGTCTTCGCTCTGCCAGCTTATCAAAGACAGGTGACCTGCCTGGCTCAACGTGGCTGCAGCGCAGCCCCTCCTCAGTTCCCCAGTGTGGGGGCTGCCTTGTCAGCCCCTATCCCCCCGCCCTTTCGACCTCCGCAGCCTCTCCTGCCCTGGTGGCACAGGGCCTGCTGAGCTTGCGGCCAGGTGGCCCAGCTGACCCCACAGAGCTGGCACTTGGGGCTGGGGGGTGGGTTTGGCCCTTGGCAGTGGGGGTGGGTGCTCCTGAGGCTGGCAGCCCTGGGGAACATGCGCCCCGTCCCCAGAGGTGTGGGCGTTGTGCCGAGGTGGGGGCCCCTGCCAGGGCTCTGGGGGGGGACCCTGGCACCGTGACACTTAGACACACAGGAGCCGGGCTGCAGTGCCACCTCCTGCCAAGGCTGCCTGTCCCTCTGGGCGTTGAGCGGGCCCAGGAGGGCAGCCTGGAGAGAGCTTGCTGGGGAGCGTGGGGGGCGGTGCTGCTTGCCGGGCGGCCAGAACGTGACCTGCCCTCCCCACACAGCGTGTTTGTGCCCTGCCATGCCCTGGTGCCCCCCCAGCACTACTACGACGCCTGCGTGTTCGACAGCTGCTTCGTGCCCGACGTGGGCATGGAGTGCGCCAGTCTGCAGACCTACGCGGCCCTCTGTGCCCAGCAGGGTGCCTGCATCGACTGGCGGGACCACACCCATGGGGCCTGCTGTAAGTGCCCACTGTGTCCCGGGTGTCCCGCAGGGCGCCGTGCCCGGCCTGGAGCTAGGTGGGCCGGGGCCAGGCACAGCTGTGGGGGACCGGGCCTGGCGCCATGGGGCTGCAGGGGCTGGGGTGTGGGGAGTCCAGCTTGAGTCCCAGCTTGAGAAGGCTGTGCCAGGGCTGAGAGTGGGTGCTGTGGGGCGCTGGGCCACACCGGCCCTCGGGGACACGGGCTCCTCCCCTGATTGGCTCTCCCGGTTCTGCGTCTGTCCTGCAGCCATCGAGTGTCCGTCTCACAGGGAGTACCGGGCCTGTGGTCCCACGGAAGAGCCCACCTGTGAGTCCAGGTATGTCGAGGGAGGATCCACCAGCCTGCGGGCTCGCCCCTCTGGCAGTGCGTCTGGGCGTGGGGCCCGGCACACCTGCTCCCCAGCCCCACGGCGCCAGTCCCTCTCATGCCCATCTGACGAGGCCTCCGCCCTCCAGCTCCTCTGTGCAGAACAGCACCAGTCTGGTGGAAGGCTGCTTCTGTCCCCAGGGCACCACCAGCTACGCGCCCGGCTTCGACGTCTGCGTGGAGACCTGCGGTATGGGGCTCCCTCGCGCTGCCACCTCCCGCCTCTCCTGGGTGTCCCAGAGGCTGGGGCCACGGGGCTGACCCCAGTGCCCTGCCGCATGAGGGTGCCACTAACGGGACTTGTTTCTTCCCTCTTCCTAGGCTGTGTGGGGCCTGACAACGTGCCCAGAGAGGTAGGTCCTCCACCTTGGTACTGGCGGGGAGTCCCCCACAAATGCTGGATTTTGGGGGTGGGGGGCTGGCCGTGAAAACCCAGGAGCCTCAAAAATTGAGTATGAGTCATGGAAGTCCAGAAAGGCTGAGTTAACAGGGACAGTCACCCCCCACCCCTGTCTCTCCACCCCCATCCCCACCCCGCATTGGCCGTATAATGCTCCGTCCAAACCTAAGATGACACTTGCCCACCTCGGTGCAGTCTGGGTCTCCCACGTGTGGTTGCAGCCACGTGGTGCATGTCTTAGCGCAATTCCGTGCAAATCTAATACATCTGGGTGGTGCGTCTGCCACGTGCCAGGCCTGGGGTGGCAGACGCCGGTGAGCGGTCATGGTTTTGTGACGGTGGTGACGTGAATGAGCAGCGCTGTGCTGTCCCGACCCTGCCCTGTGTGCCTGGAGGTGGAGAGGGAGGCGGCTGACCACGCAGCAGCCCCGGGGCTGTGAGGCCGGCGCCTCCCTTCTGCCCGCTCCCCTCCCCCCGCAGTTTGGGGAGCACTTCCAGTTCGACTGCAAGGACTGCGTCTGCCTGGAGGGTGGAAGCGGCATCCGCTGCCAGCCCAGGGAGTGCAGCCAGAGGGCCCCCACCAGTTGCGAGGAGGACGGCACCGCCCTCGTCACAGAGGTCAACCCCGCCGACACCTGCTGCAGCATCACCTTCTGCAGTAAGGCCACCCTGGCCGGGGCCTGTCTGGCCCCATTGTCACTGAGCACGTCCCCGCACGCTGGGCTGTCCCTCCTCGGGAGCTGGGAGCGGCTGCCTTTGGGGCTGCTGGTGCTGGAGGTGGCCGGCCGGGCAGGGAGGGGACCTGCAGAGGCCCCAGGAGCCCCCCGCCCCGCGCACGGGAAGTGGGGGCCGTGCCTGTGAGGAGCCGCCCTCACTGCCGTGTGCCCGCCCTGCAGAGTGCAACAGCAGCCTGTGCCAGGAGACGCCCCCCTCGTGCCCGCTGGGATTTGAAGTGAGGAGCAAGACTGCGCCCGGGCGGTGCTGCCCCGTGTACTCGTGCGGTGAGCAGGGTGGGCAGGCGGGTGGGCAGAACCGCTCCTTCCCGAGGGCCTCAGCTTCCGGGCTGCGTAGATGGCTGCGTGCTGGGCTGATGCACCTACCCCAGCCCCTGGCTCCGAGCGCCCACCTGTCCACTGGGTGCACATCGGGAGCTGCGGGGACGGGCCGAGGGGCCGCGGCAGGACGGCCTGTAACAGCCTTTCTCCTCCTCCTCCCCAGAGCCCAAGGGGGTGTGTGTTCACGAGAACGCTGAGTATCAGGTGAGCCCTGGCTGGGTGGGGGGAGCACAGAGGCAGGGCTGCTGCGTGCGGGTCCCGGGCCGGCTCCTGGGCTGGCTGGGGTGGCCGGGGGCCCCGCCTCACCGTCCATCCCTGCGCCTGCAGCCGGGCTCTCCAGTGTACTCCTCCAAGTGCCAGAACTGCGTCTGCACCAAGGCCGTGGACAACAGCACCTTCCTCAACGTCATCTCCTGCACCCACATGCCCTGCAACACCTCCTGTGGCCCTGTGAGTGGCCACCAGCCCCACCCCTTCCTCGCTGCCTCGGTCTACCCTCCTCCCAGAAAAGCTCCCAGGCCCCCGTCCACTTCCACGGGGCTTTGCTGTGACGTTTTCTCTCCCGTGTGCAATGCCAGCCTTGCGCCTGCCCAGTCTGGGGCCTGCCGCGAGTGGGGGCTGCTCCTGCAGCCGCAAGGGCCCTGGGCTGGGGGCCGGGCCTGGGAGCTCAGCCTCGTGTGTCTGTCCCCAGGGCTTCGACCTCGTGGAGGACCCTGGGCAGTGCTGCAAGAAGTGCGAGCAGACGCGCTGCGTCATCGACCTGCCCCACACCCAGCTCATCCTGAAGGTGCGCACAGGGTGGCCCCGGCCCCAGCACAGTGGGGCCTGCGCAGTCCTATCACAGCTGCGTGCGCGTGTCCCGGGCTGCCGTGCCAACCACCACCGCTGGGCTTAAACAACACAGGTGGACCCTCCCAGTCCTGGGGGCGGCAGGCATCCCTTGGCTTGTGGCCGCGTCACTCCAGTCTCTGCCTCCACGGTCAGGGGACTTCACCCCATGTCTGCGTCTCTCCTCTTCTGACTCCTGTAAGGATTTGGGGCCCACCCTGATCCAGGGTGGTCTCATCTTAAGACCCCTCACGTACTGATGTCTTCGAAGACCCTGCTTCTGAGTGAGGGCACACCTGTAGGTTCAGGAGTTAGGAGGCGGACAGACCTTGTGGGTCATCCGGCCCCCAGGCCGGGCCTATCTGAGCAGTGGCGCCCGCCGGGTGTCTGCTGTCCATCCCTGGTCAGCATGCGGGGCGGGCCTGCCTGCCCCTCACCACGCCCCCTGCCCACAGCCCGGGGACATGCAGAGTGACCCCAGCAGCAACTGCACGTTCTTCAGCTGTGTGAAGATCCACAACCAGCTCATCTCGTCCATCTCCAACATCACCTGCCCTTCCTTCGACCCCAGCACCTGTGTCCCGGTGCGTGGCTGTCTGGGCTGCCCGCTGTGTGCTCTGCTGGGAGTGGGGGGGTGGGGTCCCTGAAGTCCCAGGGGGCAGAGCCTGGCCCGAGCTGCCCCAGGAGGCTTTGCCCCGGGCCCTTCCACAGGAACGCCGGCCCATGTCCGGGGGTCCCGGCTCACTCTCCTTTCCCTCAGGGCTCCGTCACCCTCATGCCTAACGGATGCTGCAGGACCTGTGAGTACAGTGCGGCAGGCGGGCACTCGTGGGCCTCCCAGCCAGGCCTGGGGTGGGCGCAGGGCGGGTGCCTGGTCTCCTCTGCGCCTCCCGCTCTAGTCTGGATGCTGAGTTTGAGGACGTCACCCGGGTGCCCAGGAAGCCCGAGTCCCTTCGTGGGGTGGAGCCCATGGCGCTCGCCCAGGGGAGGGCGGTGAGGGCCAAGGGGGTGGGCCGGCCGTGCCTGGGGAGGGAGAACGCTGGCAGATGAGGAGAGCTGAGCCAGTGTGGACCCTCCGCGGTGTGGCGGCCCCGCCCCCGAGCCTGCGCCTCCTCCCCCAGGCACCCCTCGCAACGAGACCAGGCCCTTCTGCTCCACCGTCCTGGTCACCAGGGAAATCTCGCACGCCGGCTGCACCCAGCTGGTCACCATGAATGATTGCTCCGGGTCCTGCGGAACATTTGTCATGTGAGTCCCGGGCTGTGAGTGTGCCCTGGGCGGGGCCGAGGCTGGCGCTGCCCCCGGGAGGTGGCCCCTCACTGCGGCCCCCCCCCCGCAGGTACTCTGCGGAGGCCCAGTCCCTGGACCACCAGTGCTCCTGCTGCAAGGAGGAGAGAACCAGCCAGCGCGAGGTGGTCCTGAGCTGCCCCGATGGCAGCTCGCTGAAGCACACCTACACCCACATAGAGAGCTGCCTGTGTCAGGACACCGTCTGCGGGCTCCCGTAGGCCCAGCGAAGCAGCCTCAGCCGTGCCCGGCGCTCCCTGCGGCGCCTGGGATGGAAGTGAGCGCAGCTGGGCGGCCCCTTCCCCGCCAGCACTCCGAGCCTCCTCCCCTCCTGCACCGGGCTTCTCTCTGGATATTTATTTCTGAGTCTTTCTCAACCCTTTGCTTCCCGCAATAAACCCGCAGACACGCTGTGCTGGTGTGCTTTGCGTTTTTGCCACAGGGGTCCGGGTTGGCCGCTGCGCTCGGCCGAGGTCTGGCAGGTTCAGAGAGGGCCCCTCAGCCCCCCGTGGGCTTTGCACACAGGACACCGGGGCACTGCTCACGCCGTGCGGTGCGCCTGCCTTTGGCAGACTCTGTGTCCAAAATGCGACGCCCTGTGGCGCCCATCGCTCGGGCGCCTGGCCCCAGCCTGCACAAAGTTCCCACTGGGCCATCAGGATGCCGTCGGATCCCCCCCAGGAAGCCCCGCAGTCCTCAGCCAGCTCCAGGGCTTTTGACAGTGGGTGAGGCCTCATCCCGCCAAGGGGCTTGGACGGCAGAGAGTGTGCACACGTGCAGGGTTTGCATGGGCACACACGTGTGAGAGCATGCGCATGCACATGTGTTTGCATGTGCTGTGCTGTGTGAAACGCACCTCACCCCGGGTCTCCACACGGCATAGTAGGGGACAAAGTGACAAAAAGTGTCCATAAACTACTGGGCCTGAGCCAGCAACATCTGCAAGCCGACTCGCAGAAACCAGCGCTGTGCCTGTGTGTGCACGTGGGTGTGTCCGCGCCCACGTGTGTCTGGAGAGCTGAGTCCTGGCCTTCGCGAGAGGCTGTGGAGGCCGCGGGGCCCGGAGCAGGAACTCGTGCTGTCCAGGGAGGAGCGGGTGATGTGGGGGCCCCAGTCCCTGTGCGGGGCCCTGGGTGTCCTCTGAGGCCGAGCGGAGGGTGCCGAGGTCCGCCTGCGAGGCCCCGCCCCAGCGTGATGCTGCCGCCGCCTACACCCGACAAGACGACATTGTCCGGGAGGGCGGACATCTGCCAGGCTCCGCAGCTGCTGAGGGGCCAGCGGGGTTTGCGCCGGGTCCCCATGTCCTGCTCTCCACAGGCAGCCTCCCCTCTGCCTGCCGCTGGCAGCTGTGAAGGGGTGGGCGGCGCTGCAGCGCCCTTTGTGAAGCAGGGGCTGCCCAGGGAGCGCAACAGCGCGGGGACCCCTACGCCAGCCCAGAGGTCCCCTCCCCGCAGCAGCCTCCTCCCCTCCCCACAGGAGGCCCCACCCTCTCCACGGAAGGCTCCTCCCCATCTCCAGACAGCCCCGCCCCTCCCACAGCAGGCCCCACCCCCAGGACAGCCTCGCCCTACTGCCCACCCTGGATCTTGCACTTTGGTTCTCCTGGCCCAGAAGCAGAGGGCTGGTGTTCAGGGTGGGTGGGGGAGGGAAGTCGCCCCTTCAGGGCGAGGTGGTTCAGCGCAGGGGGAGGGTGGCAGGCGATGCAGGGCAACCAGCTCGGGGTCCAGGAGGAGGCCCGTCCCCCTGCAGCCCCAGCGCCATCTCCAGTCTCTCTCCCTCGCCCAGCTCGGGCCCGGTCCTGCTGGGCCGGCCCCAGAGCAGAGGAGTTGGGGAGCGGGTGGGCCAGCTGGGCGCCACCACCCCTTGGAGCAGCTGTGAGGGTTAGGGCTGAGTTCGCACTCTCCGGAAAAGCCAGCTGTTCGCACGGGGCCATGTTGTCTCTGAGAGCGGATGGCCCCCACGCACGCACGGCGCTGCCCACCTGCACTGCGTCACTTGCTGCTGCTCTGGTGGCCAAAGCCAGCCAGGCGCGGCTGCCTCAGTTTCTCAGGAACCCCCAGCAAGTGGCCACCAACCATGTCACCTTAACTGCAGAAACCTGTTCTCTCTGTTCTGGAGGCCAGAAGTCCGAGACCACGGCGTCAGCAGGGCTGAGCTCCTTGAGGCCCTGGGGGGGCCCTTCCCGCCTCTTGCAGCTGCTGTGGCTCCAGGTGTTCCTGGGCTTGCGGCCACATCCCTCCAATCTCTGCTACCCCTTCACGTGGCCTCCTGAGTGTCTTACGAGGACACTTGTCATGGGGTTTAGGGCCCACCTGCTGACCCGGCATGATCTCGGCTGAGGCCCTCAACAGCCACATCTGCAGAGACCCTTTTTCCGAACGGGCACATTTGCAGGGAGTAGGACGTGGCTGTGTCCTTTCTGGGGCATGATTCAGCCACGACAACGCCAGCCCTGGGCAGCGAGGGCACGGAGGCCGGGCTGTGTCGACAGTCGAGGGCTTGACTGCGCCTTGTCGTGCAGACGGCTCCCGAAGGCAGAAACGGTGGGGGCGTAGGAAGTGCGGACGAGTTTGACTGCCGCGAGACCCCAGGGCACGGCAGCTGGTCGGGTGCGAAGGCGCAGGGAAGGGGACCTCCTTGGGGTGTGTGTCTCTCCACGCGGGGCTGGTCCGGGCGGGCAGCCCTCCCGCCCTCCCCTCCCCCTTCTCCGGGAGTGCGGAGCGGCTGACGGCGTTTGCCAAATGTGAAAAGAGACGCAGGGCGTGCACGTCCCCCGTTCTTGACCTCACAGAGCGCCTGTTCTCTGCTCCTCCATGGGGCATGGCCTGCCCAGGTCGAACGCTGCCTACGACAGGGGGTTAGTCCAGCTAATTCTGGGGTGTGGGACTAGGGAAGGTCGCTTACCGACAGACCCACCCACAGGCTCCAGCCTGGAATCTGTCAGTGTTAAAACACATAGGCTGGTCCGGCACACGCGCCAGCTCCCTTTGCTGGTTCGAACACTCAGGTCCCCTCCGCCGTCCCAAGAGCCCCCTAATCATCAGCGCATGGGGTTAAGCCCAGGAATTCGAGGGTGGTTGAATGACAGACACTCCAGCAATGTCCTGTATTCGTCAGGGTAGGCTCTGCTACGCTGCAGTAACAAAACCCCAAACCTTGGTGGCTCATCAAGTGGGTTTTGGTCTCCCTTGTGCTTCCCGTTCGTTGGATACATCTCCACGTCGGCTCGCTCCAGGACCCTGGCTGAGGGAACAGCTGTCCTCCCCAAGATCAGCATTTGTCACGGTTGGGGGTGAGAGCCCAAGGGTCTTGCCCGGAGCCCGAGTCCCCGAGGGTCCTGGCTCTGCTCAGCCACCAGGGCCTGGGCTGCAATACTGCCACTGAGCAGAAGGGGGAGGCAGCGACACTCGGTGTCCACCAGGAGAGATTTCAGGAGACAAACGGCAGGATGTGCCCAGATGCAGAACAGACACCCGATAAACAGTTGTCTTGATTTAAAAAAAAAAAAAAAAAGCAAACACAAACCAGAAGGAAATATTCTCAGCATGTTAAGGAGTCTGCTGACAGTCTGCGGCACACATCAGCTCCCTGGTGGCCGGGACTGTCCCGGTGGGGTCGGGGCGTGGAGAGTGCCCTGGTTGCTGCCATCCAGCCACGGGGTTAGGGAAGCTCCACCAAGATGCCAAGAAAGGGAAAGGTCCAGAAGAGCTAAAACCGCCCCAACTTAACGACAACACAATCCAGGTGGGCGGAGGAGCCAAGAGAGGACGGGGCTCCCCGTCGAGCTGGTGGGGGGTCCAGAGACCGCTGCTGCCAGGTGAGTGGCGGCACAGCAGCAGCTCTGCTCACACCAGCGAAAACCAAGTCAAAAATATAAGAGAAAAACATCTCGTCCACAGCAGCCACAAGCACCGCGCGAATGCCCGGGCATCAATCCGGTGAGTGGCGTCCAGGGCCCCCGGGAGGAACTGCTGCGGGCACGCGGGAAGGTGACGAAACGGAGCGACGCGTCACGTATGTGAAAGGATTCGGTTTTGAGAACCGAGGTCGGTTTTCTGCCAGCAGCCCCAGAAATCGATGAGACGTCCCACACACGCCCACAGGGTTTCCGGCGAGGACCAGGTCCAGGGCGTCTCCCCACGACCCACCCGACAGCAGCGCGAGGTGGAGACGCGGGGCTGGGCAGCTCCTCGCCCGGGAGGACACGCGGAGGACAAAGTGAATAACCGGCCCAGGGGCCGGGGAAGTGCGCACACGTCTACCACGCGACCCCGCGGCCCGGGACCTGGACCCAAGGCAGTTCCCGGCGCTGGCACGTGGGGCTCTGATGCCCCGAGGAGAGCACGGGGTCGGGTCGTTTGGTCGGAGCGCTCGGGCATAACCGGCCATAAGCGGGTCTTGCTGTCCTGCCCCCGGGGGTCCCCCCCAGCGGCACACGCGTGGGCGGGGGGCGTGGAGGCGGCCTGACCCCCCTACCCTGGGAGCGTTCGTCCCGCGGGGTGCAACCCCACCTTAAACCAGACCCCGACATCTCGACGCGGCTGATCTGCAGAAACACCACACCAAGCAACAAGGACAGACGGCGGATGGGTACGCGCTGCTCGCGGATTCCATTTCTGTTAATTTCTGCGAGCGCAAAAAACCGCCCCAGGGCTTAGATATTTACAAATGTAGTGAAATCAAAAATATTTTGAGTGAAGGTCATGGTTGCTCCTGAGGAGGGGGCGCTGTTATATCTGTAACGTTTCACTGCCTGATGGAAAAATACCTGAAGCCCAAACGGCAACGTGCTACCCCCAGCAGGAGGGTGAGTGGCGGGTGTCACTCATGACAGCAAGGCCACTGTGAGACACGCATGCCCAGCCGTGCACTGGGGCTCCCGGAGTCACTCAGCCCTTGAGCCCGGGAACTGGGCTGCAGGGGCCCCGCCCCGACCCACCTCCGCAAGGCTGGTGGCTCTGCTGGTGCCATGTCCCTGGTGGACAGACCCTCCCTGGCCTGAGCCGGCCAGGCCGAGCCCCGAGACCAGTGGTTGGAGGCCAGGCTGGGTGGGGCCACAGCAGGACTCAGCCCCCACGGGACCCTGCAGACCCTCAAGGGAAGCCCCGGCACGGTGCCCCGTGTGGGACCCGCGGGCTCCCCCTGCCCCGCCGCTTGCTCCTAAAGGGAACTGACTGGGGGGTTTGTCGCTGGTGGGCCAGGCTCATTCCTCTGCTTTTGTTCTTGTCGGGGCAATTTGTGCACCCCCAAAATTCGTACGTTGAAATCCCAACCCCCAGTGCTTCAGAGTGGCCGCATTTGGAGACGGGTCTCTGTGGAGGTGACCAAGTCCAAATGAGCTGTCAGGGTGGGCCCGAGTCCACAGGACCAGTGTCCTGACACAGACACGCACAGGGGACAGCTGTGAGGACACCGGGAGGAGACGCGTCTGCCTCGGCAGGAAGCAGCCCCGTGGCGCCCTGACCTCGGGCTCCAGCCCCCAGACTGGGAGACACAGTGTCACTGAAGCCGCTGGGCCCGTTCTTTGCCGGGGCGGCCGGAGCCGGCTCGTCCTGGTCCACCTGGCGACTGCACGGGAGGGAGGACGTGGGTGGACAGGACGCGGAGCTCGGAGCCACATGCCCACTGAGGGTCCGCTGCCCTGAAAAGCTGAGGGGCTCGGGATGGGGGCCACGTGGCCTCCTCCTGGGAGGGAGGCAGCTCGACCCCGTGCTGCCATCCAGTGACAACCTTGGGGGTGGCTGAGTGTCACCTGCATTCAACAGACGGCAAGACTGGCTGGGAGGGGTCGGCGCCCAGGAGGCCCCACGCTGCCTGACACACTGCCCACCACGCCGCCCCACCACGCCGCCCACCACGCCGCCCCACCACGCTGCCCCACACCAGGCCCTGGCCATCTGCCCGGGGCACCCCCACCCCGCTTTACTCGGTCCTCCTGGCGGGCTCACACCAGCTTATCAATGAACTCTGCAAACACTTGGCCACAGGAAGGGAGGCAGAAAGTCCTCTCCATCACTGGGTAAACCTCCATGGCCTGGAGCGTGGCCCATCTCCCGCCGACCAGGCCGGAAGGGCCCCGAGGTATCTGCGGTTTGGCTGAGTTCAGGGGCATTGGGTCTGGGTCTTGCCTGAGCCCCGATTTCCTGGACTGGGGACGCCTGCCCCAACCCAGAGACCCCATCCTGCCCCTTCCTGGGGAGGGTCCTGGAGGACCAGGCAGGGTGGGTGGAACCCCACCGCAGGCCCACCAGGAGCTACAGACGGTGGGCAGGGTGCGGTCGAGGCAGAGGCATGTCCCCGTGGCCAGCTGGACGGGCCAGCGTAGAGAGCCCATCGCCAGCACCTGGACAGCACAGCCGGTGTTCGGGCATCTCCGCAGGGCGGTTGCACCAGGCCTGTCCTGACCGTGCTGCGTGGGGGCAGCTAGACAGGTGGGGCTGATAGTGCCCTGTCCCTGGAACCTGTAGCCAAGGCCGGAGCAACTGGCTGGGCATGTGCACGGCCACTGGTCACCCACTGCTCTCACATGGGCTGAGCCGCAAAGGCCAGGACCAGGTGCGGGTGCAACGGGCCTTGGAGAGGGCCGGCTCCCCCGTCCCTTCTTGGAGGCCCCTGAGACCAGAGGTCAAGGGTCACAGGTTAAGGTGCCATGGGGGCGTGGTATCCCCTGGCCCACCACCGCCCCGCAGACGGGCAGCCAGGCTGCCATCTCACCCATCGGGGAGTGGGGAAGGACTGATGACTCCCTGACCCTGGGGCCCGCCAAGTCGCCATAGGCCACTGTTTTGTGGTAACAGGACAGCCAGGGACAGGCCCTGGGGTGAGAGGACGCCGTTGGCCCCGGGCCACCGAGAGGAGCCCCTTCAATACCAGCCCCACAATCTGTCCGGGACCTGGTTAAATAAGCCTGCGGGCACGTGGAGGCTTGGTGAGATCTGCCTCCTCGCCCCCCACCCCGCCCCCAAGGCTGCACGCTCGCTGCGCAGGAGCAGCAGGTGAGGGGGTCTGAGGGCCCCAGATCCGCCCCCTTCCCTTTGCGCGTGTCCGGAGCTGCCCCTCGGCCTCCGCCCTCCTGCTGCCGAGACGTCATCGGGAATTCTGGTTCTGGCTGACCGCAGGGCCACCGTTTGCCAGGACAGCGGTGAGCTTTGCCGTGGCGTTTGCTCACCTTCCCGGCCGAGTGCTCCGTAGCTCAGGACCGTCCTTCCCTATAGATGTGTCTGCAACTCGGTCGCCGGCAAACCCCTGAGGCCTTGGAAACCCCGAGAGTTCCGTGTCTTCCAGGGTGAGCGACAGTCTTGCTGGGTGCAAGATTCCAGCGTCCGAGTTCTTTCCTTCCAGCACGTTAAAAGCATCGCTGCTCGTTTTGGCCCCAGTGTGTCGAGTCTCCTGCCCCCCAGCTGGGGTGCCGCGTACACTGTGCCACCTGTGCGACTCGGGGCTGGGCCTGGGAGTGTTCCCACAGGTGCGCAAGGCACCCGCCGCATCAGGGTCTCGCGCCCCCTCTGCCGGTCCATGTTGGGGGGACTGTGGGCACCCCTCTTGCATCTGGCTTTCATCTGGGATCCGCATGCGTGTCTGAAATTCACTCCTTTTCTTGCTGGGCAGCCTCGCCGCATCCTGTGTATTTGCCGCGATTATGCATGTGCGCCACTGCCGAGCAATGTCGTGGTTATTCCCAGTGTTGTGGGTCCAACCGCGGCCCGTCTGCAACTCACCCCTTGGAGCCCAGTGCCCAGCACCTCAGAACGTGCCCAGGTCTTCACAGAGCTCTGGAGTCAGATGCGGTCACCAGGGTGGGCCCTGACCCGGCAGGACCAGCGGCCTTGCGGAAAGAGGGGTCTGGACGCAGACGCACGGGAGAGAGCACCCTGTGGAGGTGAAGGCGGAGCTTGGGACCACCAGAGATGGCCGCCAGCCAGGAGCTGGAGAGCGGCCTGGGACAGCCACCCATAGCTCGAAGGAACCACCTGGCGGCCCCCGGACCCAGACTCGGCCCTCCAGGCCTGGAGATGGGACGTTCTGCTGTTTGGGGTCCCGTCTGTGACCGTTTGACATGGTGGCCCCAGGAGCACTGACATCCCCATTCCCGGCTGTTATGTGTAAAGTCGCCCGCATGCTGGTGCGCACGCTCTGGTGGACGTAACCTCCCCTCTCAGTGAAAACCTGGGAGTGGAACCACTGGGTCCTGTAGCCCCAGAGTTTTCCGAAGTGGTTGTGCACACCCTGGCCCTGTCGGTAACACCAGTGGCTCCCCAGGGCAGACACCACTGAGGCCCCTGCCAGACATGGGGTGCAGCCCCCACTCCCAGGTGCCACGGTCCAGCAGGTCTGGGGGCTCCTTGTCCCTCAGGGCCTGAGGTGCCAGCATTGGGGCCTTTCAGGGGTTTCGTCCTCAAATGTACTTGGCCAGGTTCCCCGACACCGGGTCCCCCAGGCTCGGGCCTGCGGGTATCTGAGTGGAAGACCTGGCCTAGGCAGGTGCCCCCACCCTGGCCACATGGGGGGCCTCTTTCAGCCCTGAGCGATCTGATTTCTGGGGTGTGTTGTGACGCGCCTCGGGGGACAGGGCCATTTTCCTCTGTGGCTCTGTCAGCTGCCCACCTGCTGCTTGGACGTGGGGGGCAAAGGCCCCCGCCTCTTGGCTGTCACAGGTCCTTATTTATCCAGCCTGGTCAGTGACAAAGCCAGGGCCACCTGCCTGGGAGGCCAGGCCCAGGCACCCCGACCCTGGAGTGTCCCAGCAACATGCCGGCCTCCAGCCAGGCCCCCCAGCAACACCGGAGGTGGCATGCCTGCTGGACTCCGATTCTGGAGGGTCAGGGGACAGGGAGAAAGTGTGTGGTGTACCAATCGGCCAGCCTGCACGCCGTGCCACGTGGCAGCCACTCATGGGCTCCCTGAAGCAGTGGTGGGGCCCGGCCACCCCAGGGTGGAGCTCCGCGGTATGTGAGACCCCACGGCCCACTCGGGGTATCTGATCCTCGGGTCCGAGTCCCCCACTGCTGTTCTGTCCTTGTTCTCAACCACAAACGGACCACGTCCCCTGCCATGCGGGGCAGGGCGGGGTCCAGGGTGGTCACCGCACCCTCCTGAGTCCCCAGAGCCCCAGCCTGTGGGAGACCGGTTGGGATGTTGGGATGGGGGCCTCCCTGGGGGAGCTCCATGTGATGCCAGAGCCCCTGGGGGCACCGGCCTGTGGAGGGGCCAAGCCGGGTAGGGGGCGTCCCTGCTCCTGGAACCTGGGCCAGCCCCAGGCCCTCCCCACCTGGGTAAATATCTGGGAAACGGGATCAGCATCATTGGTGGTCGTCAGGGGCGGCGGGCGGAGCAGTGTCCTTGGGCCCATCCCTCGAGGACACTTCTTGGGACACCCCCCGTTGGGGTGCATTGTGCCAGGAGGGGCCAGCAGGTGGGGACCCTGGGCCCAGCCTCTTGGGGTCAGCCTAGACCGCCCGGCCGCGGGGCTGCGGGCTGGAGGAAGGCTGTGTTTCTGGAAGGGTCTCCCAGAGGCTGAGAGGAGGGACGAGGAGCCCTGCCTGAGTGAACAGAGCATCCGGAGGTCCCCAGTGGGGGGTCCGGGGGGCCCTCAAGGGAGACCCTGCCCTGAACTTCTGGCCCTTTTCAAATCCACAGGCACCGATCCTGGAGCGTGGGGAGTGGCCGCCCCGTCCCAGGCCACGGTGACCGGGTCGACCCACTGCAATCCGCCGGACCGCTCCCCACCCCCACGCCGGGTGCTGCCCAGGGCTGCGTCATTAGATAGGGCTTAATTAAAACCCCGTAAATCTCATGGATAAATACGGCAGCCGGGCCAGCCCTGAGTGCAAACACGGAGCATCCGTGTGGCCCGGCCGCGCAGCGGGGAGCCTGGGACCCTCCTCTCTCACCCTCCTCCCTCCCCGCGTTCCGGCACCTTCCCCCAGGCCGGGTGCTAACTGCCTCTTGCTCTCTGAGTGTCCTCCTGAAGGGTGCAGTGTCCTGCAGGGCCTGTGGCCTGGGCCTGCTTGGGTCTGGGGGTGCTCAGGCCTTTGGGGGCGGCCGCGGCCCTGCCTAGGCCCACATGGGGACACAGAGGCAGCACACAAGGCCACGTGCGGAGGGTCCAGGGCCTCTGTGTGCGGGGGGGTGGGCGGCTGGGCCCGGCCTTGGCCCTGAGCCAGCCTTTTCCCTGCTTCCCACGACGACGGCCCAGCCCTGCCTGGCGCACGTCCCGGGTCGGAAGTGCAGATAAACCAGCATTTGTTTTCCCAGGGAGGGGCAACAGCAGAAGATATTTTCCTTTCTGTGACTAAGTGTGTCTTTTGCCAGCCCCGGTGCCAGGGGACATGGCCCCCAGGCCCACAAACCCGGCTGGGCTGCAGCCCAGGGCTCGGGGTGCCCAAGTCTTAAGCTAGATGAGGTCTGGACCGGCCCCGGGGCGCACGGAGCCTGGGTCATCCTGGGCCTGCCCTCACACTGCCCATCAGGGAAGCTGCATCTGCCGGCTGGCCGGGCCATCACGCCACCGAGCGCGCACCGTCCCGGGGCGCAGGGGAGCACGGGCAGCTCGGTGGACACTTGCTGACGATGGCGCCACCAGGAAGCCCCGGTCCTCTAGCTTGGGAGGCCACGAGCTCCAGTCCCTCCATGGCGGCCGGCGGCCGGGCCACGAGTTCCATGTCGGCCGCAGACCCTCCCTCGTCCTCCTCCCTCGTCCAGCAGCGTCCCTGACCCCGACCCTGCGGTACGCCTGACAGCGTCGCCAGGAGGCTCTGACAGCGTTTCAGGCTGTCCCTTCGCGCCATCCCCTGTGACACTCAGGCCTCAGAGGCTTCAGTCCCATGAGGACGCTGTGTCCTGCGCTGTGGTGGCATCGGCCTCCGTGTCGGTCCTGGATGCGCAGAAGCCCCGGAGACGGACGGGGGGTGACCAGCACCTGGAGCCGCACGTGACAGCTCAGATGTAGATTTCATGTCACGCACACTTTGCCACAATAAAAATGTGTTGTTACAAAGAGAGAGGTAGGAAATCTTCCCATTTCAGCCTTTTTTTTTTTTGAGACAGGGTCTCGCTCTGTCATCAGGGCTGGAGTGTAGTGGCGTCATCACAGCTCGCTGCAGCCTCCAATTCCTGGGCTCTAGCGATCCTCCCGCCCCAGCCTCCCGCGTGCTGGGGTCGCGGTGTGAGCCACGTGTCCAGCCACATTTCAGCCATTTTTCAGTGCACGGTTTAGCAGCATCAAGCACGTCCGCGGTGCTGTGAGCGTCACCCCGCCCAGCTCCAGAGCGTCCTTGTCTTCCCAGACTGAAGCTCTGTCCCCGTCACACACTAAGTCCCCATCCCCTCCCAGCCCTGGTGACCGCTGTCCCCTCTCCGTCTCCACGCTGGGGCCCTCCTGCGAGTGGAATCCCAGCCTGTGTCCTTCTGCGTCCGGCTCTCCCACTGTGCACAGTGCCCCCAAGGTCCCTCCTCGCTGCCCAGGGCTGAGTGACGTCCCGCTGCACGGATGGGCTGCACTTGGCTTCTCCGTCCACCCTGTGGGTGGACGCTGGGCTGCGGCTGCCCCCTGGTCTGGAGGACAGTGCCGCTGTGCCCGTGTGCCATGGCCTGTGAGATCCCGCCAGACACACCTGAGGCTTCACGGGGTCCCCACCGAGCGGGGACTTCCTCAGGCCGGCTGTCTGCACTGCAGCGGGGACTGGCCAGAGCCCACCGTGTTGGGCACTCCAGGCAGCCCCCAGCCCCGCCATGCCCAGGTGCAATCCCCCTGTGGGGTCACCAGACCCCAGCACGACCCTCTGGGCACCAGGGCCAGCAGCCTTGGACCTAGTGCCCGGCTCACTCTGGATCCCCAGAGCAGAGGTGGCGGGAGGGAGGCACACTGGGGGAGGGTCCCAGGCGTAGCTGAAGCCTGAGCCCCAGCCAGGCTGCCGCGTCGTCGGCACCATGGCCCCACCCAAGCCTGGCCTTGCTGTCTGCGGGACCAGCCGTCCAGCTGCACTCACGGGGCCCGGAGGCACCGCCAGCCCCTGCCTCCCTCTCCTGCCCTGCACAGGCTTCATCAGGGCCAGGGGCGGGGTCCCTTGCCCACCCCGACGCAGCAGAGGCGCCCACGGGGCCTTACCCACGAGCGGAGACCCGCCCTCCACCCAGGCTCCATCCTCCCCCTGCCGCCACAGCGGGACCGTGGCCTGGGGTGTTACAGACAACACACGCTTACTCAGCTCTGCTCCTGAGCTGCACCGGCGTCTGGGGGCCTTTGCACGGGGGAGGGCAGAGGACAGGGACATTGGGGCTGCACGCCCCAGTGTCGGGAGCTTATTCTCTTGATAACGGCACTAATCCACCCGTGACCCATCCCCTCTCCATACTGTTAAATGGCAATGAGGTTTGCAACACACGATGTATTCAGACCACGGCAATCCCCCCCGGCCCCAAACCGTGCCGCTCTCGCTCCCCGTCTGCTCTGGGGCACCGGAAGGGACCTTCCTCCCTCACGCGATGCCTTTGTTCCACCCCAACAGCCGGTTGGGTAGCCACGCAAAAGCCCAAAGCCCAGAGTCTCTCCTGAGCCAGACGCGGCTGGGACTCGCGACAGGGCTCCCGAGTTCCCTCCCGCTGTGGCCCCGTGACATCTGCAAGGCCTCTGCTTCCAAATCGCGGCAGCAAACAGGCAGACACCACAGGCCAGAGCGGAGGGGTCAGCGGTCCCAGCGAGGCCAGCGGACGCAGGGGACACGCGAGCAGAGACGAGTTGCTGCATCGCGGCTGGAGACGGGTCAGCGGGGAAGGGACCGAGCACGGGCAGACACGCGGCCGTGGATCGTGGTCAGGCCCCGACCGCTGGCCGGGGAAGCTGAGGCCGGAGCAGCCCCCAGCTCTGCCCCAGGTCTGCCTGCGGGCATCTGGCCCCCCAGGCGGTGGAGGCGCGTAGAGCCGAGGTGCGCCGAGTCCCGGCAGCTGCGTCTTGACTTCACAGCAGTGTGGTGTCTGTGGTGTCTGTTGCGGGCGCATTTGTCCGTCCCCTGCCAGGCAGCGGGGCCGCACCTAGGAGAGGGCCGACCCCCGTGTCAGCCCCGACGGACCCCCCAGGCCCCTCCGCGCCAGTCCTTGGGTGCTGCAGGAGTCTCCCGGGGCCGTGTAAGGCAACCAAAGCCTGGTGGCTGGAAAACAGCAGAAACGCGGCGTCTGGGTGTAGGCGCCAGGAGTGGGAATTCGAGGAGTTGAAAGTGTTCACACCTGGAGGGTCTCGGGGCCCTCGCTGCCCGTCCCCACCCCTGGTCCTCACACGTCCTCCCGCCGCGTCTGCGTTTCTCTTGTGAGGACAGCCCTCGCTGGACTCACGCCCAGCTGGGGGTTCGGGACGATCCGCTAAACCCTGAACTCATTTGCGCTCCTCCCCTGGGGGCCTCTCTCCCCGCGGCACCTCCTTGCCAGACACTCGACAGGACTCGCAGCTGACAGAGCTGCCCCTGGGGCAGATGGGGGCATCTCACCCCTGCTGGGGGGCGGCACCCTCAGACCGCTGAGGACTCGGGGTGCCCAAGCATGGGGGCCATGAGGAAAGTCCTGCTCCCTGACTGGACCCGCCGGCCGTGGCTGCAGCAGCTCCCACAGGCTGGGCACACGGGGGGCTCCCAGCTGGACGCAAGCCCCCCGCCCCCCAAGAGAAGGACTCTGGGCGTGGACAGCGTCCACCCTGGTCCCTGTCACACCCCGCTCCCACCTGCGGGACGAAGCCCTGGGCGTCATCCCTCGTGGCGTGTTTGCTCTCTGACGGCGTCAGGCAGACAAACGGGTGGCACAGCCGGCGTGGGAAACGGAACATTTGCCATCACCTCCACGGAGAATCCCGATGGGCAGGGCCCACTGCTGCGGGGGGACGGCCCCCGGGGCTGCGCCTGGGTCCACGGTCCACACGTGCAGGGGTCTCCTCTGCCGCCCCCCCCCGGGCGAGGCACCAGGCTGGACGGCCCCGGCCCCACTCTGCCCACCCCACCCTCCGCCCATCCCTGACCCCCCACCACTGGACCCCAAACTGCTCCCGCCTTGTTCAGAGGGAGCGGCTGGTGTGAGCTGCCCTCTGACCTGCCTGCACCTGGCGAGGCCCCGGGCGCTCCAGAGCGTGGGCCAGGCCTGGGGGTCCTGCCCACCTCGTGCCCCCCCGTGGCCCCACATGCACCCCACAGTCCAGCCACGGGGGCCGCCTGAGGTCTGGGGCCCCAGGGTCAGACTGCCCTGAGGCTTGCGGGTGGAGGTGAGTGGGGGCTCTCAGGACCCAGCTGAGGGGAGGCGCAGGCCGTGCTGCCCACGCACAGGCCCAGGGCTCTGCAGGGCTGGCTGGTGCCCCTGTGCCCCACACCCTCTCTCCCCACCTCTCCTGCCTGCGGGTGCCGCACGCCCACACCAGCCTGGAACCTCCTGGGGGCTCAGGGGCTGCTGCACCTGCCCCACACTCTTGCTGCCCGCTGGGGAGCCCAGAGTCACCCCACAGGTCCTAGCAGAGCAGGCCTCAAACCTGCCGCCAGGCAGAGAGCTGGGTCCCGCTGGGAGCCCAGGGTGGGAGCGGGCTGCCTCTCTGCCACAGAGCCCCCGCCTGGGGCCCGGCTGCTGCTTGGGGGGAGGCTGGCCCCTGGCACGGCTGTCCTGCGGCCGGACGTGGCCCGGAAGTGACCCCTGCAGATGTGAGGCGCAGGGAGGGGCGGGGCGGGTAGCCAGCTAGGACAGCAGAGCCAGCCCCCCCACGCCCATCCCTTATCTTGCCCCGGGAGCCCCTCTTGGGCGCGGCTGCCGCCTGCAGATAAGGGGATTAGCGCGGTGTGTGCCCTCAGGTGCGTGAGGGGGGTTATCAGGCCAGGATGTTGTTTCAGGTGGAGCTGGGACGGCCCAGGCGAGGTGGACGTTCCCAGGCCAGCAGCACGTGGCTCTGCCCGGCTCCCACCGTGGCCAGGGGAGGCCGGGAGGTGGTGGGGCCCCTGCCGCACCTGCTGTCCGCTGCCCGCGGGGGCATGGGTGGGTGTGGGCGAGCAGGAGTGCCAGGTGTCGGTGACAGGTGAAGGGGCCGTGGGGTGGCCCAGGTCAGCTGGGGACCCCATGGGACAGGCCTCAGGCCCCCGCGAGGCCAGGCGTGCAGCCGGACGGGGACCCTGGCGGCCGAGAGCACCCCTTCAGTCTCCCGGCCGGTTCCTGGGGTCCCTGCTTACAGGTGAGGAGACCAAGTGTTGGGAACCTGGCTGCTGTGTTCCCAGACCACAGCCCACCCCGAGACAGGCGGCTCCTTGCGACAGCACAGGGCTGAAAAGTGAGATCAGAAAGTGAAGAAACTGGGTGAGAGAAACGCAGACTCGGGGAGGCAGGCAGAGCCGGGAGGGCGTGGGGGACGGGAGCTGGGGCCCGACCACACGTGGCAGGAACAGTGCCGGTGACGCCCGTGCTGGCTGTCCGGGAGGAGCAGGGACCCACGGCCCGCGCAGGGGGTCTGGGGGATTTGGAGACGCACGGCGGGGTGGGGGGGGCGGGGGGGGTGTGGAGCACCTGGGGGGCGGGGGCTGGGCCCCATCTGTGTCCAGCCACAGCCAGGCCTGGCGCCCACCCGAGACCTGCCAGGGCCAGGGCGGTCCCAGCTCCTGCTGCCGCCTCTTTGCTGCCTGTAGGTCTCAGCCCTGCGGCCACTCGTCACAGTCCTGCCCTGGGGACCTTCCCTGGTGTCTGTCCCCACCCGACCCGTGGGGCTGAGCCCCTGCATCTGGCCCGGAGCCAGGGCCGACGGCAAACACCCCTTTGTCTGCAGCCTCGTCGTGGCTCCAGGCACTCTGGGGACAAAAGCCGGGGACGCGGAGCCCCTGCTGTCTAGACAGCCCCACCCCACGGGCAGGCGGGAAGGGCCCCCTGCCCCCCAGGTGAAGACGCAGACAACCCCGAGGCTGCCGGCTGGGTCCCAGCAGGCGGAGCAGCGGGGCCCACAGGTCCTTCCTTCCTTCCTTCCTTCAGGATGGCAGCTCCAGGAGACCAGGTGGACGGGACCTTCCTCTGGAGGGCTCCGGGGACCCGCCCTCAAGTGCGGCTGTGGGGCCTGTCCCCACCCTGCGGCCGCAGAGACCCTCCAGTGGGGCCACGATGTGGACTTGAGCCGAGAGGCTGTGGCAGGGGCACCGTGGCCGTCCCAGGGGGCAGAGCTGGGTGGTGGGGACCGTGCTGTCGCCGTCACCCCAGCTGTGCTCACCAGGCACGTGGTCCTCCTGGTCCCTCCATGGTGCCCAGAGCTGCCCGGTGTCTGCCGTGTGCGGTTCAGGCTTCCCGCTGTGTGCAGGGGCCCACGGTGGCATCTACAGTGTCCTGAGCCTCCCTGCTTCCTGTCTCTTCGTGTCTCGTGGCATCCCAGCCCCCACACCCCACACGTGGCCAGTGCCAGGAGCACCCTCGTGCCCCAGCCGTGTGTACACACAGCGGATGCAAAGCTGGCAGCCCTTGGGCCGGGCCCACCTTCCCCAGGGTCACCTGACCTCGCCATGCCAGCCTAGCCCTGCCCGTCAGACTTGGACCCTTCCAGGGCCCTGGGGTCCTAACCTCCCACCCATGCACCCAGCTCTCCCCTTATTCAGGACTGATTTGCCAGCCTGGGGAACAAAGTTACGGAAAAATAACATGTTTAACAACATCCTTGGACTAATCTCGGAACATCATTCACTTTCGTTCCCTGCCACGGCCCTGGGAATGCCACGGATGGCGGCTGCTTTGTCAGCCAGAGAGGAGGCCCCAGCCCACGGCAGGCACACCACAGGAGTCCGGAGCAAACCTGTGCTATTTTAAGCCACACTGACCGACTAGGGGGCCAGGGACAACTGCAGAGACCAGCGGCCAGGGAGTGGCCACTTCCAAGCCAGCAGCGAGCGGCCAAGCTGCCTGAAGTTGGTTCTGTGAAAACCGTGTTCAACGTTATACACAAAACCACACTTTCTCCTGAGAGGCAGAGTGAACACACAGTTTTATTAAAAATAAAAGAAGAAGAAACTGCGCGGAAACAAAGCACATTTTGGAGAGTACGTGTTTTTATTATCTACGGATCCAAGGCAACGCAGGCCCAGTGCAACCGGGAGGAGGGAGGGATGGGCGTGTCGCGCTGAGGCGGCAGAGCGGGCCGGGCGCGGGGACCGGACAACGTAAGAATGGCAAAGGGAGAGTATCTGTGCGAAAAACGGCAAAGAACAGAAAAACCCACACAGAACTGAACATGTAACATGGGAGACAAATTTCTCTTGAGAATGGGGCGGGGGAGGACAGAGAGGTTGAGCTGGGGTGGGGGCTCCTTTGCTGCCTGGGCATCTCGTGTCAGAGTGACACGTCCCCCTTCACCGTCATGAGCTTGGGACAGAAGAGAACACCACAGTTTTGGAGACCGGTGAGCCATCAGAGGCAGACACGTCCAGCTGGCTTCCCCTCGAAGCTCCCTCCCCGTCTGCGGCTGCGTGGCAGGACACCTGGCTGGGACGCGGGGTCTAAGCTCAGTTGCCAGAGAGGCTGGAAGCCAGGAAGGAAGGAAGCTACAGCGCGGTGCGTCTGCAGAGCATTGGCGGCTCCTCACACATCGGGCGAGACCCCGAGCATCCGAGTGAAAAAAGACACCTGGAGGCGGAAACGCAGGTGGCCGGGGCACAGGGCTCGGTTCGAGTTGGCCGAGTCGGAGCTGCTTGACCGACACTGCGAGCTCCCCACATGGTGCTGCGAGAACAGCGCCTCGGCGAGCCCCAGCCCAGGACGGAGAGCTGTGCCCAGCAGTGAGGGCAAAACAGGAGACCCGGGTAATAAAGCCAAGAAGAACCCCTCAGGATCTAGGTGATCCACCGAGAATTTAACTGCGTGCTCAAACCAAACGCGCTCTGAGGGAGACGGCGGACTCTGAAGTCCCCACAGCGTGTGGCGCACAATATCCAGCACACAATAAAATTGTCCAGACGTGACGACGTGGCCACAACGAGAGGAAGCACTGCAGCGGCAGTTGCCGCCCGCCCGCCCCAGTGGTGGAGTTAGCGGGTGAATACTTTGAAGGAACCGTTACAAATACGCTAAACGCCTTACGGGGAAAACGGCTCTAACGGAAAGAGGTGAGGAATGTCAGGAGAGAGACAGAAACCCTGAAAAATAACCAAACGAAAGTCCTGAAACTGAAAACGAACAAACAAAAACCCAATATCTGAAATAGAACAGTCACTGGACGGGTTTAACAGAAGATTGGGAGCCGCAGAGGAAAGGCCTGATCGACAGCCCTGGACACAGGCCAGCGGGAATTATCCTCACGAAGATCGAAGGGAAACAGCTCTTAAAAAGCCCCAGCGGTCGACCAGCGGGTGATCTTGTCTGCGAAGGAGAAGCAAGGCAAAGTGGTTATAAAATATATTAAAGAAAGAAAAGGCCAAATGGTTTCAGATTTGACGAAAAACATCAACCTTGAATTCCAAGGAACAAACTACAAGTGCCATAAATGTAAAGAAAACCACAGCTGTACACACAACAGTCGAACTACTGGAAGGGAAATGCAGCCAGGAAAAGAAAGAGACACATTCAGAGGAAATGCCCCAAAGAGGGACTGAAATCCCATCGTATCAAATTTACATCAAATGTCAGCAGACGCAACACTCCAATTACAAGGCAGAGACTTTCAGATTGGATCGCCAAGCGAGACCCAACTGGACGCTGCTTAAAATTATAAATATAATTTATAAATATGAATTTATAAATTAAAGTTACATTACAAATATAAAGATACAGGTGAAGTTACAAGTGGAACGATGGGGAAATTAACACCAGGCAAGCAGTAGCCGAGACGAAGTGTGGTCATGTTAACGTCAAGGCAGGCTTCACGACAAGGAGTGTTACCAGAGATAAAAGGGAAGTTTTATAATGATAAAAATGCCAATTCAGTGAGAAAGCCCAACGATGTTAAATGTCTGTGTATCTAACAATAAAGCTTCAAAACACACAGAGCAAAAATCGATAGCACTTCAGGAGAAACAGACACATCCACAAGATTTGGAGATTTTAACACCTTTTTCTGGGTAATTAATAAAGCAAATATACAAAAGCTCGGGAAGGCTATAGAAGAACTGAAAACACTATCAACC
Organism: Indri indri; assembly: GCA_004363605.1. NCBI lineage: Eukaryota > Metazoa > Chordata > Mammalia > Primates > Indriidae > Indri > Indri indri. Next base: position 27,896 of record RJWJ010015857.1, read on the forward strand.
AGCTTGACCTAATTGATGTTTATAGAACATTATTCAACGACTGTATAACACATCATTTTTTAAAAGTCCACGTGGCTTGTTCGCTGACACAGCGCAATGCTGGGCTGCAGAGCAAGTCTCAACGCACGTCTGAGGATTGAAATCATTGAAGTAGGTTCTCACAAAAACGAGATTCACAAAAAACCGATAACAATAAGACAGCAAGAAAACCTCAAATATTTGAAAATCGGGCAGCACAGTGAGTTCTAAATACCCTACGGATCAAAGACGTGGCAGTAAGAATTACAACCAAGTTATCGTTAGAAACATTGTGGCCAGAAGATGCCAGAAAGACGCTTTATAGCGTTGAAGGAAGACACCTGTCCATCGACACTGGAATTTAGACCTACAGGGAGAAATGAGCACTAAAAATGGTAAGTATGTGGGTCAGTATAAGGGTCGCAGTTTATTTTTTTACCTTAAGGGGCTATTAACAGTTTAAAGCAAAAATATTAGTTGTGGGAGTTTACGACACGTGGTAGTTAACACCAGCAATGACGGGTAAATGAAATTAGACTGCTCGAAGGTCCTTATGTTTTACACAAAGTCATATAATGTGAATCCAAGATAGTGCCTAATAAGTTAAGGACGTATATACTGTAGCTTCCAGGGAAATCACCAGACATGTAAAATGCATAGATAAAAAGTAAGCAGAGGTGTTAAAATTGAATATTGAAAAATACCTAAGTGACCACACTACGTGTTGGCAAGGACGGGGGGCAACCGGAGCTATCAGATGAGACGTAAAATTGTACAGTCACTTTGGAAAACTGCCCGGAAGTTTCTTCCAAAATTAAACACATGCTTAGCATATAACCCAGAAATTCTACTCCAAATAATCGAAAAAGTGTGCTTATGAAGTGACTTGTACAGAAATGCTCCCAGCGGCATTATTCATACTTGTGAGAGACGGGAAACAGCCCAGGTAGTCGTCGAAGGGGCGTGAGCTAAGTAAGCCGCGGTGCCCACACAACAGAAACTGTTCAGCAACAAAATCCAAACCCCACATACACCACACATGGACACGTCTCAGAACATGCTGCTGTGTGAAAAAGCCCAGACACGGAAGAGTTAGCGCTTCACGGTTCCACGCGTGTGACATTCTGCGGCGTTAACGGATCAAAGCGACGTGCAGTGACGAGACGCACACCGGCCGCTGCCGGGGCAGGAGCAGCGCGAGGCCGCTGGAAGGGGACGAGGAACCTCCAGGGTGATGAGGTGTTTTCTGTCTTGACTGCGGCTGTGTTTCTGTGCATGCATTTGCCAAGACTCATTGAACGGCCTTGTCCCCTCTGACCCCGCAGGAGTGGGGGAGCTCAGACGGGGTGGCTGCGTGTGAAGCCTGGGGGGGACAGCCATGAACACCCCGAAGCCGATGGATTAGAAAGAGTATTTTCCACACGCCTTTGCTGGACGCAGGGGGGCCTCAGCGACATCCTTCTGCCGGTCGAGACTCGACCGCAGAGAGCCCAGGATGGGAGCTGTAGTCCGGGGGCGGGGGGTCGAGTGATCCGATGCACCGGCCGCCCAGATGTTGTGCTGCTCTGGACGCTCACAGGGTCCAAGAGCACAGCTAATTCTTAAAAGAACAAAAGGCTGAAATTATTACATTCCAGAGTGAACATTCCAGAGCAAAAGGAGAGGCCGGGGGAGGGAAGGCTGGGAGTGACCTCCTGTCCCCGCGCGGAGGTGGGTCGATGCCGCTGGTAGAACCACGGTCCCGGTGGTGAGAACAACAGCTCCTGCGACCACTGGAAACAGGCCGAGGATCCACGAGAGAAACAGCCCAGGAGACAGGAAGCCGGCGGAGGATTAAAGCAAAGGGTCATGGTGCGGATCTGGTAGGTGGCGAGAGAAGGAAAACGGAGAGAAAACAGACGGAAAGAAACTGGAAAGACACGAGCGGAGCCCCAGAAGCCTGCACGGCCGACAGAAGAGCCGACATTCCTGCCGTCGGCGGCGGGTTAGGGGAGGAGGAGGGGCAGAAACAGCCCTCAAAGAAATGAGATTGAAACGTCCCAAAGTTGGCGAAACACCCGCAGATGCCAGAGGCCGAGTGAACCCAGAGAAAGCCCACCACGGCACAGCATGGACATACCACAGAAAACCGAAGACAGAGCTGGGAGCATGGCAGGGGAGAAACGGCAGGTGAACCTACAGGGAGGACACGGGGTTCCAGTGAGGGTGTCGACACCGCTCTCCAAGCCGCTGATCGACCAGCTGCACAGAAGTCAGCACGGGTGTAGGATATCTGACGCCGCCAATCACGGGGGCCTGGCGACGTTTGCAGAGCGCCCGGCAGTGGCAGAGGGCACTTTCCTCCAGGGGCCTGCGGTGCACCCAGGCCGCGGCCGCGTGAACGACCTCGGCAATGAACACGCTGAAGTTGCAACGTGTTCCTGCCAGCCATGGACTCCAATCAGAACCGGCAACAGGAAGTTAACCAGCAAAGCTCCAAACACTCGGGAACCGAAGGTCGTATCCCTCAGTAACCACGGCCCAAGCGGGAGTCTCAAGGGAAAGTTTTAAGAACAACTCTGAACCGAACGAAGATGAAGGTGCCACGGCAAATTGATGCCTGGCTGCGGCCACGCAGCGCCGAGGGACGCTTGCGGCAGCAGGAACGTGATGCCAGATGAGGGAACATCGGGTCAGCAATCAGAGCTGCCAGCTCACGAAACCAGAAAACGAGCAAAACGAACCCAAAGCGAGCGGGAGGGAGGGAGGACGCGAGACAGTGCAGGCGTCACCGACAGTGAACATGGGAAGACGTCGGGACACAGCGGGGCCACCGGTGGCGACGGCCCACGCGGGCGGTGGTGGGGGAAGGGGGGACTATGCCCAAACTCCCTACGACGCACGCACTGACTCACTGGCCCAAGGTAAATGGCTCAGCGGCCCATTAAGCTATTAAGAAAATTGAATTCACACTAACGGCCACACTAGAAGAAATTCTTCTTCCCCGGGGCCACGGTGTTTTATTAAAACAAACGATCCTTGCCAATTTGTTATTTTTCATTGTTTTCTGTGCGTGAGTTATGTGCAATGCAATTCACGTTTTTAGAATCAAATTGTCAATATTAATTGTAACAATATCAAGTAAGATTTTCACAAACCCACTGCAGGGTTTTGCTACACGAGGCACCAGGGTCAAAACCAGCCTGAGTTAAATACAACTCACGTGGCAGTCAGTGTGTTAAACTCGAGAGAAGTCTCCAAGCTCAGATGATTTCAGTGGAGAATTTCATAAAACCTTTAAAGAAGAATTAACATCAAATCTACACAATTTCTTCCAGAAAGTAGAAGAGGAGGGAAGCCGGTACTACCCAGATACCAAAATCAGGCATACAGCACAAAAAACTAACTAAAAAAACACACAAAAGAACCAAACAAAAAAAACCAAAACTACAGATCAACATCCCTTATGAACATAGATTCGAAAACCTTTAACAAAACAGCAGCAAATAGAATTCAGCCATACATAAAAAAGAATACATCATAACCAAGGGGGGTCTGCTCCTGGTTTGCAAGCCTGCTTTGATATTCAAAAAATTAATGTATTCCACCATACTATCAGGCCAAAGAAGAAAAATCACGTAAGTATATCAACCAATACAGAAAAAGCATTCGACAAAACTCAACTTGCCTTCATTATAAACTCTCAGAAAAGTAGGAGCGTGTGGAACCCCCCCAACGAGATGGAGATCACGTACCGTCCACCCTACGGAGAACAGCCGGGGCGCCGAGGCTCGGGGTTGCCATGGAGAAAGGTCTTTACTCCTCAGAGCGCTGAGCGGGCAGACGGAGACAGTTCTCAAATCTGCCTCCCAAAGAACTAGGGAGACGGGATTTTTAAGGCTAGTTTAGCAGGAGGGGGGAGGTAATTAGGTTCGTTAATTGCGGCAGAATTAGAGGTGTGGAGATCAACTTCCTACGCCGCTCCAGTCCCTGGGCCGCGATTCCAGCCGCGTCGGTTTCTCGGCCGGGGCCGCGGGTGCGGGTGGGCCAGTCCATCTGCCGGAACGGGGGCCCTAAGAAATCTTGAAAACTGCCTTCGAGTTCCGAAAAGGTGATGTTCTCTACGGAGAAAGTTGAGAATCCTTATGGGCACCAGCTGCCTGGCTCCAGGCTGGCAGTTACAGGGCACGGTTACTAATTAGGATCATTATTTTTAGCTGGGCCCTTGCCACAGTTTTCACTTTGCACCCATTACTGTGGGGCGGTTTCAAACATCTACAAAACAAAAAAACCAAAACCAAGAAAACTCTACTACTGACATTGTCCTTATGGTGAAGCCAAATTCCTCCCACCCACGGGGAGCGAGGCAGGATGTCCCCTGCCCACACTTACGCAACGTCCTGCGGGGGCCCCGGCCCTGCCGTGGAACGAGAGCAGGGGATAGATGTCGCAGCGTGCAAGAAGCAAAGCTGTCCTGCTTTCAAATGACATGACTGTGCAGAAAATCCCAGACTCTGTAAAACAAAATCCGAGAACTAAGGTCTGTTCAGAAAGGTCGAAGGACACAGGACGCACGTAGAACAGTGAGCCGTGTTTCTGTGGCCTAGCAACCACCACGCCGTCATCCACACTGAAAGTGCACCACCATTTGCAACTGCTCGAGTGACGTGAAACACTTAGGCATGAATCTAGCAGAACACGCAGAGGACTTGCATGTGCTGAGAACCACGAGACGCTGACAGGAGAAGCCGAAGGTCTGTGAGAGACTCGCTGTGCTTGTGCTGTGGAAAACTCGGCGCAGGAGAGACGTCAGTCCCCCCAAATTAACATACAAGTTTCATACAACTCCCACGAAAATCCCGCTAAGCTGAAGAAACCGAGAAGAGTGGAGTGGGAGGGGCTGCCTGATTTCGAGGCTTAGCGCGGAGCTGAGTGAGCAGGACCGGGGAGGCCCAGACACGCAGGTGAACGCGCCACAAACGCGCCCATCCGCTGTCGGCGAAAGCGTGCAGCGCCTCGGGGGGAGAAGATTGTCTTTTCCACGGTGCTGGAGACTTTGGGTGCCCAGAGACAAGAGGGTCGCCGGCGGGTCTCACGCCTCCTACAAAACTAAGTCCGAGTGGACCAGGGGCTGGAATGTAGAATGGAAACCGTGAAACTTTTAGGGAACATGTGAGGAGAACACCTCTGGGATCTGGGGCTGGGCAAAGCGCTCTGAGACTAGAAAGGAAAAACAGCCATTTGGACTTATCAAAACTAAAACCTTTTGCTCTGTGAGAGACCTTGTTCCCAGTGCGAGGAGATGAGCCGCAGACGGAGAGACAACAGCAGCAAACCACACATCCCACCGAAGACCCGTGTCTAGAAGACGTGACGAACTCTCGAAACTCAGCGCTCAACACCAACTCTGCCCAGTCGGAGAGCAGACGGGAGCCGGCTCCGCGGTGGCAAACGACGCAAACACGTGTGAACAGAGTTCCACACCCTCGACCGTGGGAAGTGCTGCTTCAGTCCACAGAGATGTCCCCTCGTACCTGTCATCACGGTGGCCGGGCCAGACGGCAGTGACACCACCAAACGCTGGCAAACAGGTGGGAACGGAACATGGGCAGTCGCTCTGGAGAATGGTTTGCCGGTTTCTTAAAAACCTAAACGTGCAACTACTCACACCCCAGCGACTATACCCTGGGCATTTGTCCCATGCAAATGCAAAGTGACGTCCACGCAGAAGCCCGTCCACCAGCGTCCATGGCAGCTTCCTTGCAGCAGCCGCAGCTGGAAACAGCCTGCAAATCCATCAGGAGGCGGGCGGTTAAATAAACTCTGGTCCACCCGCACCGTGAACATTTCTCAGCAATGAAAAGCAGCAAACTCTCGATACATGCAACGGCCTGGGCAAATCTCCCGAGAATTACGCTGAGTGAGACAGCTGACTCCCAAAGTCACACGCCATGTGGCTCTGTGCACGTAGCATTTGGACACGGCAAAACCGCAGGCATGCCGAGCACATGCGTCGTCGCCGGGGGCTGCGACGGTGCGGCCGGGGCTCCCTGACACTGCCGCCCGACGTCCACGTCCCGGGGTGTGATCAGCCCGTGGTTTCGCAAGGTGTCGCCGCAAATGCCACTGGTAAATGGTTGGCGACATCTTTCCGGATTACTTCTTATGACTTCATGTGAATCTACAATTACCTCAAAATAAAAAACTTAATCAAAAAAAAAGCATCAAAATATGTTCAGCTGCCTTTTCTACCAACAGTGCTGAAACAATTATTCACATGTAAACGAGCAGCTCAATCCTACCTCACTCCTTATATGCAAATTAACTCCATACGGACCAAGGACCCAAATGTCAAACCTAAACCATGAAACTCCTCGAAGACAGCAGGAGGAAACGGCGGCGACCCTGGTTCGGCGAGGATTCCCCAGACTCGTGCCTGAAAGCAAGACTCACAGAAGGAGGAACAGGCGGACTGGCTCTGTCTGCTCAGACGTCTGCTCCCTGACGGATCTCGTGAAGACGGCGAACACGGCAGCCACAGGCCGGGAGGAAATACCCGCAATCCGTGTGTCTCATGAGGGGCTTGTATCCAGCGTATGTAAAGATCTCCCAAAGCTCAACAACAAGAAAGCAAGCGATTCAATCTGCAAGGGGGCGAAAGTTCTGACGGACACTTCGCCAGAGAAGACGCACGTGCGGTGATCGGCAAAGGGGCCTGAAAATGCGGTCGACGGCGAAAGCCGCCAGAGAGTGGCTGAGCTGTGTGAGAGAAACGCAAGGAGCTCCCTCCGTGCATCTGTGGGCGCGGCCAAAATAAGAACTGCCGACAGCGCCCCATGCTGACAAGCACGCAGAGCGACAGGAGCTCCTCACACGCGGACGGCGGGACAGCACAGGCGCGGCCACACTGGCGCATAGTTTGTCGTAAAGTTAAACACACAGGACACGGCGGCCCCGCCGCAGCTGTTGACTGAAGCGAAATAAAACCCGTGTGGGAACGTCCATCGTCGTTGTTGCTTGCAAAATCAGCAGAAACCGAAAGGGCCCAAGCGTCCCTGGCTGGGGAATGAACCGTATCGAGGGAAACGCAGCCCCAGAGGAGACGCCACGCGGTGATGACAAGAAACCCGAGTCCCGCTGCGCACAGCAGCAAGGGTGCCCAACGCGCCGTGCCCAGTGAGGGAACGAGACTCCAGGTGGCGGAGAGTGGTCTCGTTTATACGGCGCCTGGAACGCACCTCAGTCTGTGCAATGGCACCCGGAACTCCTGGGAAACGTCAGTTCACATACACTGTGCGCAAGGGTCCGGGACCCCGAGAAGATCTTACTTTGCATGAACCGTTTGCTGCTCAGACTTCTGTAAGGGAGCTCAGAGCTCAAGTTGCCCTCACGGGGCAGGGTTATAGAACCTGCGGAGTAGGGTCCCGGGTCAGAGGGGACGGCGGGTGGAGGAGGGTCCCGGGACAGACGGGACGGTGGCTGGGGGAGGGTCCCGGGACAGACGGGACGGCGGGTGGGGGAGGGTCCCGGGACAGACGGGACGGCGGGTG
>RJWJ010015858.1:0-35487 GCA_004363605.1 Indri indri
GTCAGTACTAAGCTGTTCATCACAGCTAATATAGACAACTGCTTCAAAAGGAAGGAGAAATAAATTTGGCCAAATGCTACATTTATTAAACTAAAGAAAGATCATGTGGCTGGTTAATTCCTGCTGTTAGTTGGAGTTCTTGAAATAAAATTAAACCACTGCACAGAAATTTTTAGATATTGTAAGTAAAGCAACAATTTTTCTTTAGATGTTATTCTTCCTCCCTAAATTGCTATTACTTTCAAACTCTGAGAGGTATTTAAAACACTTTTTCTGAATCTTTGGGAAAAATGATCAATTAATAAACTAACGCATTTATTATGCAATTTTTTCATTATCTCTGCTATTGGGCGACAAAAACATTTTAAATCAAGTCATTCCCCTTAAGGTTAATTGGGAATATAAAACATAAATAAGTGGCCATAACATCATATGTTGTCTTCTGTATTAACAGAAGCAACATGGGCTCCAGGAAGTCCGAGAAGGAAGGATATTATGTCCCAAGACCTAGGCAAAGTGAAGAAAGTCCTCCCTGAGGCTAGGAGAACCGGGTATGTGTAGCTCAGTATCATTGTCCTTTCACCCACATCCCCAGGCACACTGAGCCTTTGGGAAGAAAAAGAGGAGTACAGTTATCCATATATCATTCCTCCCTCTCAGTGGATCTGAACACTCCACTTTGAAAAATACTTGTGAGTTGTTCTAAGAATGATTCACTCCCATAACTTTTATCAAATCGTATTCACATGTTCCTCTTAAAATACAGCTAAAAATGTCACTGTACCTATAAGCTATGGTTTTGACCCAGCCAAACCCCAAACTCCCCAGCAACTGATTATTTCCATTTCTCTATTGTATTTTCCAGACCGTTAGTAGAGAAGCAATAAAAACACTTAAAGATGGAGTGTTCATTGATCAAATAGTTTGTTGTTCTATCTTTCCTTGTGCAGTTGGTATAAAAGACTTTTGGGAAATAGGTACCAAACTTGGTAGATAAATCTTTTCAATAATGCTAAGCACTGTAAATGTTTAAAAAAAACCTACATCTGAGAATTTGGCCAATTTATTTCTCTAGTTCTTTTAATATTATCCCTGTCTCCTTTGAGATATTTGAAGGTGAGACAAGTTCTTATCCATGAGCCTTTTCCTTCTTTGCTACGATTGCCTTTCTAGTACCCACACTATTATTAATATTTCCTACATTATTCACATTCCAAGAATTTGAAGACTACATAAAGAATCCTAATTGTTTATTAGCTTAATTATTTGCTCTCCAGAAAACCCATGGATTAATATAAAATAATTTTGGTTTTGGATTTGTAAGTAGTGATAGTCCTTAGTTCTTTTTCACACTATAACTTTTTCTATTGTTTTCTATTCTTTTCCTCTCTCAATTTTTTTTTTTTTTTATTAACCAAAATGTCACTAACTGTCTCCTTTAGGGATTTTCATTACAGCCAGTCTCCTAAGAATTTTCTTATTAAGAGTATTATACTGGTCAGGGTTCTTTGCTGCAAACAGAAAAAGTCAGTTCTATTAATTTAAGAGAAAAAGAATTTGGGGGAGAATAACAAAGATCTCTCATACATACGCTAAGGGAAGCCTGGAAAATCAATCTGTGGAGATGGCAGGAATCGGTGGTGGTGAGTGCCACAGACTTACCATTTGCAGAAACAGTCAGATTGGGATATTATTTTCACTATTGCTGGGCACTGACTACACTGGGCATCCTTACCACCAAAACTCTGAACCTCGTCAGCTGCAATCACCATTGTTGCCAGCACGAACACAAATTCTCTATAACTCCTTGGGTCATTTACTCCATGGTCAAAATTGTGGATATACGCATCTAACTCCTCAAATTGTGCCCATTCTTTAGCCGCTAGGAGTCAGGAAGACTGAGTGGTGGGCATTTGCAGCTTTTAAATCCAGAAGTGAGGCTGTACCTTCTACTAAGATTGATACAATGGTTGATTCTCCAGATGTAGACAAATTATAGTAGTTTTTTGGTATCAGTGGGATATTGGCATCAGGACCTCTGTGGGTATCAAAATCCATGAAGACTCAAGTCCGTTATATAAAATGATGTACTATTTGCATATAATATATGTATATCATCCCATATACTTTAAATCATCTCTAGATTACTTATTATACCTAACACAATGTAAACGTTATATAGATAGTTGTTATACCTTGTTGTTTAGGGAATAATGACAAGAACTAAAAGTCTGTACATGTTCAATACAGGCACAATCATCTATTTTTTTAAAAAAAATATTGTCAATCTGTAGTTGGGTGAATCCACAGATGTGCAACCTATGGATATGGAGGATCAACTGCACTGGAAATATTCTACAACCTGGCACATGATACAGAAGTGAGGAGGACATAGCATCCGTCCTTGAGAAATTCACAGTTCATTTGCACAGACACATCAACATAGCAAAAACACAGGGTTCCTGTATACATCATGGGATACTTCACTGGTTACTAGATTATTGTGGGATCACAGGAGTAGAAGCATAGAATTCTGTGTATAGTAATCTGGGAAGATTTCACAGAGAGATGCTATTTGTTCAGAGATGCTATTTGTACCTATGCCTATTTAATAATTGTTATTGTTCTTAAGTTACTAATATACATAACTTACTAATATATGTAACTTAAGAGCACGTATGTAACATATGTAGATTGCCCACATACGTTAAAATTTTCCAACCTCCCACCAGCAATCAGAGACAAATGTAACTATGGCCATTCTGCAGACAACGGTCAAAGAGACTTCTGCAAAGTTAGACAGTAAATGGCGAAGTCAGAAAGTAAACTCAGGCTTTCACAGATATTCCTTGTCTTCCAACCACCATATAGAATAAGAAAAAGAAGGCAAGGCAAGGCCATGCTCAGTGTTGATGATTGGTAAAGGCAAGATCTATAAAATAGCCTGGTAAATTTGGAGAATTATGAAAAGCCAGTAAAATAACACAGTAACGGATATTTTACTGAGGTGTACTATACAGGCTAGGTACAGATTTATGAGCCTTACATGTTTTGTTCATTGAATACACACACCAACCCAATGAATTAAATATTAATATTAGAATTCTAATGTTACGAATGAGAAAACTGAATTTTGAGAAGTTCGAGTAACTCCCAAGGTTTCAGAGTTAGTCTGTATTTTTTCTTCTTTTTTGAGACAGTCTCCCTCTATCACCACAACTAGAGTGCAGTGGTGTCATCATACCTCACTGCAACCTCAAATTCTTGGGCTCACGCGATCCTCCTGCCTCAGTCTCCTGAGTAGCTGGGACTACAGGTGTGTGTGACCACACCCAGCTAATGTTTCTATTTTTTGTAGAGACAGGGTCTCACTCAGGCTGGTCTCAAACTCCTGACCTCCAGTAATCCTCCTGCCTCTGCCTCCCAAAGTGCTAAGATTACAGGAGTGAGCCACCTACCCTATATTTTAATAATCTCTTGCTACTATGTAACAAGTCAAATTGAAATTCAATGGATCAAAAAAACCAAAAAACCATAAGTATTTCATTTTCTTTCATGATTCTGTGGCCTGATTGGGTTCAACTGGGAAGTTCTTTTGGCATGAATGGGTTGCAATTTTCAAAATGGCTCGTTGACATACCTGGTGACTTTGTGGGGACAGCTGGAAGGCTGGGCTTCCCTCTCCATGTAGTCTCAGGGCCTCTTCATCTCCAAATGGACTCTCCATATAGTTGGTATCTCCTTGTGGTCTCTTGAGTAGGGTAACTGGATCTTCAACTTTCCAACTTAGGGCTCCTGAAAACACAGAAGCAGGAGCTTTCAGACCTTCTTAAGGCTTAGGCATGGAATTGGAATAGCTTCACTTCTACTGCATTCTATCAGCTAAAATGAGTTATAGGCCCAAACAAGATTCAGTTTGTGAGGGGAATATACAAGAGTATGAATTTGGAGGAGGCAAGCTATGTGGGGGCTATCTTTGGAGAACTGGCTTCCACAGTACTGTATATTGTGTAGCTAGAGTTGAAAATCAGGTGCCTGACTCTGGAGCCCCATACTCTTTTATTAATAATATACAGTCTATGAAAGTTAGGAAAAGAAGAGGGTGGGATAGTAAAGGGGAATGACAGGAGATAGGTTATAGGGTCATACTTTGTGGAGAGAAAGCAAATGATCTCTATGCCAGCTTCTGGACATTTTTTCTTGCTGTTTACTTGCCCACCAGTAGTTCATGATTAAACTTGTTCTTCATAACTGCATTACCTACCAAAAGTAGGGGGAAATTCTTTAGGTTTTAAAAGAAATGGCCCTCTTTTTGTTATAAATCAGGAGCACTGCTTCTTTTTATGGTTCACATTAATGGAGTATAAGCTGGATTAGAGGTAGGTAAAGGTCTCCAGGGCTGTGAGAAATAAACTTCTATTTTTTATAAGTTACCCAGCATTTGTTACAGCAGCCTGAATGAACTAAGACATACATCATCTAGTCTCTTTCATCTTTCATTTTCTTCCTTTTATAATTTTTAATTCTAAAAATGGCATAAATGTGTACCATAATGTTTCTACAAATAAGTGTGTTATTCCCCTGCTATTTCCTGAAATGTTTGTAGGTATCACACCAAGGTACATACAGTTAAAGGATTTCACTGGGGATGAAGAGACAATATGCCAAAGGTTAATAGAAGAGGGGGTATTGGGAAATCAGTGATTGGTAAGACCCCCATTAAAAACACCGCTGCAGAAAAGCAGCAGGAGCAATTAAATTCAGATACCAGAAAGTTTAATAAGATATTATATGGTGGTAAAATTGATGCCAGCTTTTGTCATAAATTTTTGGGAGTCTAAAACTTTTACACCTGAAAATGTATTATTTTTAATTAGTGTTACCTACTGACCCTATGATACCATTTGCAATTCTTCACGATCAAATTCTAAATTCTTACAAATTAAAAAGGAATAACTTCTCTATTAATCAGTAACTACCTTCGAAAGGAATTTTCATGGATTTAATGCTGTCTTCACTCATTTAAATGTAGTTAGATTCATTAAATCTCTATTCCTTAACATGATGTGTGATTATTTACCAATTTCTTCCTCTTAGAGCAAAGTTGTTCATAAATTCTTCTATTATATTAAAAAGCTAGCAGGCCAGTTTTTTGATCAGAAAAAGGAAATGTTCCAAACTATAGAGAAGTAGTTTTTGTGAGCTCAAATCAAAATTCTGCGTGGAAAACAGATGCAATGAATTTGAAAGAAAAAGTCAATATGCTGTCTTTGTGAATTTCATGTTTATGAACAGACTATTTTGAAAAATTATGGTAGCTCTGTCAAGGAGTTCACTCTGTACTTGCTAATTCTAGCCTTCTTTAAGAAGTAAGTCTATAATAGTTTCTCTTATAACTTCAACTAAAAGGTTTATGAGTATTAGAAGGAAGTTTCCAAATGTCCATTTTTTTTTATTAGAAAAGACATACAAATAAAATCCAACAGTTTTCAATTAGTGAGTGTTTCAACTCACTGGGGAATTAGGAGAGTTCTTAGAACATCAGTCAGACTAAAAGCTGAGGTAGGTCCTGAAATATTAGCTGTGTCCAGAAATGAGATGAGATTTTTTTCGCTCTAGAGTCTCCATAATGCTCCTCCATTCTTAGATTTACTAAATTTTGAGATGCCCTCTAAAGCCCAAAACCAAAACCTCTTTCTGCTGTTTGGCAATAAGAATTTTTTACATATATATATATGTGTGTGCACACACACACTATATATATATATGTATATATATGTTCAATGTATATATACATATAACATATATGTGTGTATATATATGTTCAGCAAAGTTGATGAATAGAAGGTATTCAATTTTGTTTCAAATTTTGTATTTTCAGTTTTATACTGATTTTCTTAAAAAGAGGCTCCACCCAAAATATATGATCCTATCTGCACAAAACCTAGAATTACACATGAATATTAGGTATCCATTGTTTTCTTATCCAGTCAAATTATGACAAAAAACATTTCTAATAGGTCCTTTCAAGCCTCCATAGGAACTCACAATAAATTACAGGTGAAGATTTATGAGAATTTATTTGTTGACCTAAATTTCATTAGATTTGACACTTAGACTAAAATAAGTTTTGCTTTGATATAATATCTTGGTTAGTAATGATATGGGCTCATTTTATTATTTGGGGAAATATAAATTTTGTATATTTAAGAATTCACTAAAAATTATAGGAATGAACTTTGAACTCTCAGTTTCTATTTTTTTTCCTTTTCTGTAACTTCTCTTTAACATCTACACAATAAATTTATCTAACAGAGTCATGCACAATAGCTCTTCCATCCAAATATAGAGAAGAAGTTTAAGTCTGTGTCTCCTAAAAAGAATTAAAACTAGATTAACATGGAAAAAGGCATAAAATTTTATTAATGTATGTAAGCAAGGGTTAATCACAGGAGAATTATAACCCAATAACCCAGTGAGGTACAGATGCTTATATATCCTTCTTCATAGGGGAGAGATGAGATGGGAAAAGTAGGCACTTCTTTTGAGGCATAGTAAATGATTATTAGGGAGAACAAATGGACTCATGAGACAGAAATTAACTTATGAATGATTGTCTTTGGAATTTCAATGAGCCAGAGAGGTAGACAGTATCTTGTGAAAAAGTCTGTCCAGATGTGGTTGCATTCTTCAGTCTTCTTTTCCCTGATGATGAGATTGCAGGGAGGGGATGGAAGACAATTGTGTTGTCTGGTGGTCCAGTCTTAAGGTAGATAAGGGAATATCACAGTAAAGCCTCTTCCAGCCCCTGTTGAACTCTGAGGACCTTTAATTTAAAATAATCAGCATATTAGGGTGCCATATTTTTGGGGTAAAATTCCCTGGGCTCCCTCACCACTTTTCCTCTGAAGTGTTGCTTTTGTCCATTTTTTATTTTTTATTTTACCAAAGGTATTGTAGAAATATTTTATTTTACATAATTTCACATGCATATTTGTTTTGTTTTCTATAAATTTTTCACATATATGTATTTCTTATTATTCTTATTTTTTAAGCAAATAGTGTTACACCCTAAACAGTATTGTGCAGTTTGGAGTTTAGCCCATAAAAATACATATGTAGCATACTAGTTAATGACTGTATAATATCCTAGGTATGATTTTACTATAGACTTTTTTAAAACACTTATTCATTGATCATAATATAAATGTCTAGAAGTTTTGTATTATAGCTAATAACCCAATGGGTATCATTACAAATATGTAATTTCTCAACTAACTTAGTAAACTACAGGATAAATACTAAAACTTTAATACTTTGGAGTATATGACTTTCAATGCTGATATTAAGTTGTTCTCCATAAAAATGTATGAATATGCATCTTCCCTAATACTCTCTCAAGTACTGTGTTGTCAGATTTTTATTGTTTCGCTAATTGATAGCTGAAGAAATGGTACCATACATTTTATTCTAACATTTTATTATAGAATTTGTAATGCAGAGAAGTTGAAATAATTTTAAATGAACACCCATATAACCACTACCTAGATTCTAATATTAACATGTTACTATACCAATAACAGTGATAAAACATTTTTATTGATCTATCCAGATCACTAGCATACTATGTGGTTTTATTTTACTTTTATTCTTATTATGAATAAAAAAAGAGCAATATCATTAAGCATTCTGTAAACTAATTTTTTATACTTCTTGACTAGTTTTCTATTGAGTTGTCTCATCAATTTGTGTAACTCTTTATAAATAAGGGAATTTAGGTTTTTTTTTTCTGTGCTATGATTTGCACATCTATATTTTTGTCACTTATTTTTTTTTTACATATTTACCATGCAGATTTGCATTTTTTATTTTTGTGTAGCTTTATCTATTCATCTATCTTTTACTGTTTCCGAGCTGTATGAACTAGATAATAAAAACACTTCCCAGTTTTGAGACTGTAAAATAATCCTCCTATGCTTTATTCTCAAGATTCCCATGTTTTATTTGGTTTTAATTGAATATATAAGTATTTGATCAACAACTCTTATTTTGCTGAAGAATGAAAAGTAGGAATTCAACTTTGTATTTTTCCTGATGTTTACTCATTTGTCTTTACACTTCAAAAAATCAATCTCCCTATTATAAAATTAATTTTTATATTCCATTTTTATACTCATTTGGATGTATCTCAGGATTTTATCTTCTCTTACATTGAGTGAACATTACTTTAGGCATTGACAATTTAGAATGTGTATTAATTTGTCTTACTTTGTCTCTATCCCAGTTTCATTAACCTTTGTAAGCATTTTCCTGACTGTTCTTAAATGCTTATTTTTTCTCATAGCCTTAAGATCATTTAGAGAGTTTGAAATTCTCCTTTGGTAATTTTTGGAAGGATCTTGATAAATTTATGGATTTATGAGGGATAATTGGCATATTTGTGCAGTGTAGTGTTTTCTATGAAAGCATGAGATATTTCTTATTTGTTTAAGTTTTCTTTTGTCATTCAGTGTCATTTTAGTTTTCCCCATAGAGATTTAGCATAGTTTTTCAAATAGCTCCTGCTCTTTCTATTAAAGTTGCTATTGAAAATGTGATCTTTTATTTCACTATATCTTCTAACCGCTTAACATTTGACCATATGAAATCTATTTCTCTGTATATTAATGTTTAACCAGCCATTTCTTAAAATTATTTATTATTTTTATAGATTAGTGGTTATTTTTCTTTGTTTTTCCAATCAATCATGCCATTTGAGAAAATATATAATGTTTCATCTTCTTTCAAATTTTTATCCTCTATTGCTCTCTAAGCGTGTTAGCAGGTAGCTACAGGATAATACTAAATAATAGTATCATAAAAATCTTCTTTTGCTTTCTAACTCTGTCTGGAATGCTTCTAGTATTTCCCACAATGCACATTATACTTTATTTGGGGTAGCATAGGCACATCTTTTAGTGATAGAGAGTGTGCTAACTTTGTAAATAAATGCACAGCTGTATAAATAAATACATGTACTTATCTATAGTGAGTATATATAATCATATAGCCATAACAACTACATATGAGTATATATGAAGTATTAATATATTCATATTAAGAAAATATCCATGTATTTAAAAATTTTAAGTATTTTATAAAATGAACAATTGATTCTGAATTTTATCAAGAACCTCTTCTGCATCTATGGAGATAATCAAAGATCTTCAAATTAATCTATTAATATTTATATTATATCAATAGATAGCTTTCATTTCCGAAACAAGTCCCACTTGGACATAGTATATGATTCTTTTAATGTGCTTTTATACTAAGTGCGTTAATAGGTATCTCCAGGATACTATTAAATAATAGTAGCATAGAATCCTCTTTTTGTTTTCTAACTCTCTCTGGAATGCCTTAGTGTTTATAAAAGATTTTTTTCTATGTCTGTGTTTACAAATAAAACAGGTCTCCAATTTTTTTTTGCGTTTTTGTTATCTTTATAAGATTTTGATATCAATGTTATGCTGGATTTTTTTTACAAAACATATTTTTTCTACTTTTTCACTCTCTGAAACAGTTTAAATATACTTCAGGTTATTTGTTCCTCAGCAATTTGAGGAATAACTGAATATAACCTATGAACATTTTATTTTTTTCTATTTCTGTCTGTTTAAAATTTTTACCTTTCACAAGGTAAATTTTGGCCATTCATTTTCTAAAAAATCATATATTTCTCTAGATTACAAAATTAAGCTACATAAAGCTAAGAAGATTGTTCCTTATGGTCTTAATTTCTCCTGTATCTTTGATAGTTTTAAAATTATAATTTCTTATTTTTCACATTTATGCATTCTTTTCTTCTTTTGATTATTAAACTAAAAATTCATCTTTTTTTCCCCTCTCAACAGACAGATCTTGGATATTTGAGCTCTAAGGAATTGTTTTGTTTTTTATTCTGTTTCAATTCTGCTTTTATTTGTATTAATTTCTCTATTTGCCTTTTCTTTAGTTCATCATTATTTTTATAATGCTTGGAATCTGCTACTTAATTCATTTATTACATTCTTTTAAGCTTTTTAATATATCAATATAAAACTGAATTTTCCTATTGGCCACATTTATTCTTCCCATATGTTCTGATTTATAATGTCTTTATTATTGTCATTTTATTCATATTAGGCAATTTTGTGTTTTATTTGAATCTAGTGATTCTGATACTTGAGATTTAAAAAGTTAATAAAATATTAAAATACTAGTTGATGGCATTTTAGATATTTTCTTTTTGATTTTTATTTTGTTTCCAGTTCTGTTAATAATTTTTAATTTTGCTGCATTGTGAATAGAGAATACTGGTCATGCAATTACTCCATTTTTAAAATCTACTAAATATTCATTTCTTATTGAAGTACTATTTCAACTTTCTTCTCAAAGAAAAAAAATGTTTAACAATTAAATATGTCAATCTAAAACAAAGCACTGACTGCCTAAGAAGGGGAGAACTTTGAAACACTGCTAAAGGCTTTCTTAAGGAAAATCTTATGTCAAAGCAGCTGCAGCCCATTGTACACAAAGAGAGAGTAAAAATGGCTTGGCTCTCACTAAGCGGTTACAAGGTGTCATTTAAAGAACATCAAATTCACAACCACACAAAGATCTTCCTGGAAGTGAAGGTCATCATCTATTCAGAAATGTGACTTGACTTTGATTTCCAGATTTCTGGGTTTTTTTCTCTTTTTCTCTTTTTTTTTTTTTCACTTAAGAAGGAGCACTTCACTTCTCAAGCATGACACTGTAGGACAGAGCTTGATTTCCCAAGATCAGAAAATATTTATTGTTCCCTTGTCATTCTGTCAACTCTGTTTTATTACTTGTCTTAGTTTGAAGAGAAAGAAGAAATAAACAAGATCATGTGATGATACCTAAAAGTGTGATATTTTTTTCTATCATTTGCTGAAGTGTAATAGTCTCAATAATGTTTTCAATACATGGTTAATCTTAACTAAAACTCTGGCATCATACTCTTTTGCTTCTTGGTTCTACAACATAATGCAGTTCCCAAAACAAGAGTGATACATAACACATTAAAAGGGGCTTAACTAAAATTGAAAATACTGTTCCTTACAAGTGGTATTTAAAATTATATACACACACACCACACATACATACACTGTTCATAGTTACATCCATTTAGAGTCGTCTCCACCACATACTAGAGTTATCATGGTTATAAGAATCTTAGAATGAGCTAGGAAAATAGAATTGGATCTTACTTCCTCAAGGAGACCAGGGCATTAATGTTGTTACTGAGAATAAGGTGAATGTTAAAATGTTTCAGTGACATTGTCCTTGATCAGCACCCTTTTCCTCTTAACATTAAATTGGAGTAACCAACTTCTTACCATGTATGGCTAAAGTGCATTCTAATCAAGAGAGAAAGATCAATAATATTTAATCCACAAAAAGTCCAAAGACTAAAGACAATTTTTCTTCCCAAATTGAAGAATAGTTTGCATTCAAGCCTGTCCTCCTTTAATTTCACATCCTGGTGAAATGAATCCCATTTCCTTGAGCCCTTGGATTCCCTGATCTACTTCATCTTACCCCTACCCCAACACTCTCCTCCTGGGAACCAAGTACATCTTGTAACCTTTAGAAACAAAGAAAATCCAAAATCTGCTATTTTCTTCTGACCCAAACAAAAGGCTCCTGGGACTTACATAAATATAATAAACATTTAGTGGGAAATTTTTATCCTAGAGTTTTAAAATTTCTCCTGTGAGATTTTATTAGTCTCATCATTCACGTATTATAACGAAGCAAGATGATTTCTCCTGGAAATTGTTCCCAGGGAGAATACAATTATTAAACACCATCATCACTGATAATAATTAAACTTTTATTATCTCGGTTTCAGCCCTGTCAGATCAAGCTCCCCAGAGGGGTAACTGTGTGTGAGAAGCTTTAGAAAACAGTGTAGTGAATAGCACAGTGTTAAAACTAACAAAACAGCTGGCCAGGGATAAAGCCTGGGAGTCCAAAGAAGGTGCTAAAGCCCTCTTTGAATAGTCGATGATATGTTTTTCACTTACAACATCTTTGACACCAAATGTATGGTTTTTTTTCTTACTCCAAATCTCCAGACTCCAACTGGGTGTCTACAATTTAATTCAATTCTGACACTAGCTACCCAGAGTCAGCCGCCAGACCCCACAGCTTAAGTAAGAGCTCAGTCTCACAAAACTGCCCTCGCTCCAGATGTCAAAGGCAAGTCTGGGCCCCTCTACTTCTGAACAACCAGCTATAAAGTTGGAAGGTTCCCACGACCCCCTCCTAGGGTTTAATAATTTGTGAGAATAGCTCATAGAACTCAGGAAAACATTTCTTTACATTACTACTTTATTATAAAGGCTACAACTCAGCAACAGCCAAATGGAAGAAATGCAGAAGGCAAGTATGGGTGTTGAGCACAGAGCTTTCATGCCCTCTCCAGGCATGCAACCCTCCCAGCACCTCAACGTATGCACTAACACAGGAGCTCTCTGAGCCCCATCTTTTAGCGTTTTTCAGAAGGTTCCATTACTTAGGTATAATTGATTAAATCACTGGCCATTGGTAATTAACTCAATCTTCATCTCCTCTCTTCTCCCCTCCCTGAGCAGGGGGAATTAAGAATTCCAACCCTCTAATCACGTGGTTGCTTTCTCTGGCAATCATCCCCATATTGAAGCTATCTAGGGACCCACCAGAGTCACCTCGGTAGCATAAACTCTGGTATGATTGAAAGGGGCTTGTTATGAATAACAAAACATGCTTCTTTTACCCCTATTGCTCAGGGAATTCCAAGAATTTTAGAAGCTTTTGTGCTGGGAACTGGAGAAGAAGATCAAATATATATATTTCTTATTGTATCACAATATTGCACATAGTTTTGCAGCACAACTCTGTTTTATTCTTGCTGCCTTTAACCAATGTTTGAGAAAAGTTATCCCTTCTCAATGAGGAATAAGAATACTAGGAATGAGATGTAAAGCAGATTGAAAGAAAAATGACATAGGAGGGGTTATTAGAAGAGAATGAATTATATCTGTTGTTTCTAAGCATCAACTCAGTGTTAGGTACCATTTTTCTTATCTTTGAAACACTTACTAGGAGCTAGGTAGGGGCTTTTCAATGATGAGTGATTTATCAGAAATCCACTTAGCTAATACTTTTTGAAAGCAATATTTAAACCCAGCGCTGCCTGTTTCAAAGTGAGTGCACAGTTTTTGTTTTGTTTAAATATACTGTGCTATTTCTTATTGGTGGGAGGAAGAAAAAATTATATGTGAAGGAAATAGATGAGCAAGAATCTGTTCATGCAATGTTAGTAAATATTTGGCTGCAGTTAATTTTAACTCAGCTGCTTAAAGTACACAGTAATTAGCCTGATCGCCTTGAGGATAATCTTAAGTGAAGAAGCCTGGACTAAGATTGCTGCGATGAGGGAAGGTAATCAAACTTGTGAAGTCAGCAAAGATAAGACTAAGTGAATAGGGAGAAGCAAAGTATAATTTTGCATGCTGGAAAATTAAAAAGCAAAACTCTCCAGTCTCACTGGTCAATACAATGTCAATCCAACCTAGGGGAGCTTTGGTTGCAACCTCTGTCTCTGGAAACACAGACCTCATGTGAACACACCAAGTTAGAGACACAATAATCATACATTCACAATTCCTATGATTACAGAATTTTAAAGTCCCTATTTCCTTTTGAGTATTGTGCTTTGTCCACTTCATTTTCCTTATCTGATTTGAACTCTCTAGTCCTTGTTTTCTTCATTTTTGTACAACTTGAAAAATGAAAGGCTCTAAATATCACCCAGATATTTTGGTACTAATTCTGGAGGATGGACCAGTCCATAAACAAAAAATCAAGAAGCTTCAGCAAATGGAAACATTTTTCATGACCACAAACTTCAACTTTTCCACTATGAGTCTAATATCTTAAGCTAGAAATGAAGAAAAGGAGCTATTGATAGCTTCTTAGAGGGGAAAAGTCCAAAATAATAGTGGAAAGAAGAGGCTGGAAGAGGATGAAGAAGATAGAGATGGCACAAAGCAAAAATGGAAAAGAAAGAAATGTGTTAAACTTCACACTTTCCTCTATGACGATTTAAACATCTTGAAGAACTGAAATATGGGGGATGTCTAAACCACTACTCATTTTTTTTTTGTTTTCATTAACCGATCAAGCGTTCCATATTAAAATAAAGCACTTTTAGCTGATTGATTTTTATTTTTAATGCTGAGATTTTAGATCATCTTCTCGAAGTTAATTTTAAAAAGGAAGAAGAAGAGGTGAATAGATAAAGGAGAGGAGAAGGATGATTCAGAAGAAAAGAGAAATCTTTACACTGTGACAGAAACTCTGAATTTCAAATAAGTAGTCACCTATAGTGAGCTCAATGTAGGGGTTCATGAGTTTGCCTTCACACCGAAGTGGGGGAGGCAGACTTATTTCTGCCTGAGAAATAAAACTAAAATCTTAAGCCCCCCAACCAAGTGAATAGACCCATTCTTGGCCAAGGGGACCCCAGAGAAACTTTAAAAACTGAGTTCTTAGCTATGACATGATGGATTGGAATGTCAGACACAGCTCATTATACCCTCTCCTTTGCTGACTGCCATTAGGCTTTCTTTCCTAAGCATTAAACAGAAACCAGCCCTTTCAAAAGATTTGCTCCACCTCTGACTTCAACCAACCTTATAACTGCCCTGCCCTTTTGAAGTTTCAACACAGCAACCAGCCAGCATTCCTTCTTGATAAGAGACCACAGACCACCATGAGTGGTTTTGGCCAGTCTATGAAGTCTGTGCAGAGAGGGTCTTCATGTCCTTTGCTTCACCTTTTGATGTATGGAGCCTAAGTGTAATATATTTACATGTTAAGTCTCTACCCCAAAGTAAACATGGAACACATGTTGCCTACGTTTTCCTATTGTGAACATATGCTCCATCCCTTTGTGAATATTTATAGCTTGCCGAATATGCATATTTGGCCATCCCACTCAACATAAATTCCTGTTCCCTTTACCCCTCTTTTGAAGTGCCTATTTCTAGTCTTTGCCAGAGGCTATACTTCCTAGCCTGCAAAATGGCCAATCTGCAGGCTGCAATCCTTCATGAGAAATAAAATTCTCTTTACCAAATTTATGAACCTCGTGATTCTTCAGTTGGCATATTCTTCCTTTCTTTTGAGTTTGAATGTTCTCTCAGATTTTAAGCAATTCTAAAATATACATGCATATTTGTGCACACATTCACGCACACACAGTCAATCTTCCATTGTTTTTCAAGTAATTTTTATTCATACAGGTGTTAGGGAAAGATGTAGACCATTAGGCAAGTTTCTGCACTGTACAATGTGTGGTAACCAAGGAAGCAAAATTTAATACAGAGGAAAAATTGCCCCAAGAGAAAGGCTTAAGGCTAAAATGAGAAGGTGGCCTTTCTCCTCTAAAGATTGCAGGTTCTCTAGATAGTGGACCTAAGAAGCATTTTCTTAATCCCCTGAGGTTTTCCTCTATCTTAGCCTGTCCTTGAGTCTTGCTTCCTATTCTGAGCTGCCTGAGCTGCCATTACTTCTTTCTGAAGGATGTTTGGACTGCTATTTGCAGGAAATATGAAAAGAAGAAGTTTTTTTTTTTTTTTAATCTTAGACTTTATTTTTTAGAACAGTTTTAGATTCACAGAAAAATTAAGAAGATATTGCAGAGCATTCTCATATACTCCATAATTGGTTTCCTCTATTTTGCACATATTTATAGATGGAACCATTTGCATCTACATGGAGCCAAATTTGAGTGTATACTGATTTCTCCAACTCTCATCCATTATTGCATGAATGGTGCTAGTTTCCTTCCCTTGCTTATCTGTAAATTCTTACTCCAACAATGAGAAATCTGACTCTCCCCATGCCCCATTCATATTCCTAATTGTCTAGTCTCAGTACATATATACAGTAGTTTCAAAATCATTAACTAGTGCCCTCCAGGATCTAACTTTATCAAATCAAGTATAGTGCTCATGTGCAAGTTCTCTTGCTCTAAGTCTGACAGACTTCACTCATTTACAGAGTTACTTAGGTCAGCATCTCCTTTTCCTCACCCCCTTCGGTGAGGTTGTTTCAATATTTGCACTTCACCAATATTTGCAATATAGCTAAATTCTCCTTTTGTGCCTGCATTCCTCCTTGGAATCCCTTGACTTTCTAAATGCTTTTTTCCCTTTTTAATTTCAATATTAAGGTTTACTCCTCGTCCTATAAAGTTCTATGGGTTCTGACAAATGCATAATGTCAGGTATCCACCATTATAGTGTGGGGCCCAAGAGAAAAACTTCCCTTTACCCTCTGAAGGTTGGCTGAAAATCAGCTAAAAAAAGGCAGAATAATTGGAGAAAAGGTATTTATTAATGTGCAAGGGGAAGAACCACAGAGTGATTGCCCAATATTATAATGCAGTATAGATGCTTATCTACCCTACTTCTTAGAGGAAAGGAAGAAGGGGAAGTATGGATGATTTTAGAGGAACAGTAAATAATTTTGAGGGGAATTAAATGAGTTTGAAGAAGATACAGTGGCCTGGGACAAAGTCCCAGCAAAGCGGAAAATGATTTGTGACAAGTCTGTTTAGGTTTGTTGACAGACTTCCATCTGTTTTCCTGTGATATGAGTTCAGTTAATGAAATCAGGAAAGGGACCAGAGATAATTGTTTTCTTCTTTGATAGGTTCAGATTTGAGGCTGATAAGGGAACCTCAGAGAAGAACTTCATTCTGTGCTTTGTGTATGTATGTGGGGGCGGGGGGTGGGGGGCAGTTGTTCTCCTTGTTGAGTCTGTCCTCTTGTTATGTAGATAGGGGGAAAGTCTCTTCCAGTGTCTGTTGACTTCTAAAGGCCTTTAATTGAAAATAGTCATTATACCAGGGAGCCTTATTTGGGGGTAAAGTTCCCTGGGCTCCTTTATTCATATCATACAGAATAGTTTTACTACCCTAAAACAATCCTTCACCTATTCATGTCTACCCCTCCTTCTAACCCCAGGCAACCACTAATCATTTTACTTTTTCAGTAGTTTTGCTTTTTCTGCAACATCTTGTAGTTGGGAACACATAGTATGTATTTTTTCTTTCACTTAGTAATATGCCTTTAAGTTTTCTCCCATGTCATTTTGTGGCTTGATAGCTCATTTCTTTTTATTACTGAATGATATTCCATTTCATGAATGTACCTCAGTTTGTTTATCCATTCACTTATTGGAGGATATTTTGGTTGCTTCCAGTTTTCTGTGATTGTGAATGAAGGTGCTAGAAACATTTACATGTAGGTTTTTGTGTGGGCATAAATTTTCAACTGAATTGGGTCAATAGCCAGGAGCACAATTGCTGGATTATATAGTAAAACTATATTTAGGTTTGTAAGAAACTGCGAAAATATCTTCCAAAATGATGGCATCATTTTGAGTTTTTATCAGCAATGAAAGAAAGTTCCTATTGACCCACATCCTCTCTAGTTTTTTGGATTTTAGCTATTTTAATAGGTATGTAATGATAACTCATATTTGTTTTAATTTCCAATTTTCTGATGACAAATGATATTGAGCATCTATTAATATGCCTAGTAAAGCAGAGTTTTAATAATATTTTAACGAACAAATTTGTAAAAATGGATACTCACGTAATAATATATAATAACTAATAATAATAAACTTCAGGCTTAAGAATTCCCCTCTAGCATCTGTAAAGAAAGGGAGATAAGTCACATACAATTGATGCAACAAAAATTTTGCACATTTCAAACTGTGCTGGGCTAAAGTCCTCATAGGTAGAGAAAAAGGGAAATTTAATTTTGTTTTTGTAGTGATGAATGATCCAACTTAAGTAAGTTGGGTAAGTTGAGAGTGGTTTTATTTGGTACCCAAAGTTTTATTTGGCTGGTTGAGAAAGCCTTTCTTTCAAAAGAGGACTCCATAATATTATAATCTTTGTGTTGAGATTAACCTTTAAATAACATTATTATTTATGGAGAACTTACTATATACTAAGTGCTATGATAAATCCTTTCCATGTATGTATCATTAACACACACAAAATGCTGAGAGTCCCTGGAAGGTAGGTCCTATGATTATCCCCCATTTTTTTTTTTTTTTTTTTGACAAAAGTTAAAGAACAGACCAGCTAAATATATTATCTAAAGTCCACGGCAATGTATGGCAAAGCCTGGATATGAAATCAGGCAATGTGGCTATAGAATATGGCTTCTTAATCATTTAAGCATATCATCTGTTTCACAGAATTTGTCCTATTACAAGTCAAAAGGAAAAGCTAAGGAAGATTATAAGAGGTGAGACTCTTCTTTAAAATGAAATTGTATTCATCTTCCGAAAGAAGACAAATTCTCCTGTTTGTTAATTGGCTATGATAAAAACTCACCTATTTGTGATTACAGAAATCTAGACTTTTGGATCTGAAAAAAACCCTTAGAAGCCATCCTAAATTTTTCCATTTTATAAATGAGGACTTTTAAGCCAGAAACATTCATTGTCTTGCCCAAATTGATACAATCTTGGGTTGACAGTTGCAATAGGTCTCCAGAGCTAGTGTTATTTTCCATGACATCATTATTTTCTATATGAACATTACAAAAATTACAGATTAACAATTGTTTCTTTTTCTTCTGGTCAACCTGGCACCACATGAAAGCGAATTAATGGTAGGGTAGAAGCTAGAACTCCACTTGCATTTCTCCTCTCTGTTGCATCAAGTAAGTACAAACAAAGCCTGCAGTGTGCCTGGCTACCATCATAAATCCTTATGCTAATGTTCATTTCATTTAAATATAAATTATTCTCTTGCTTCTAAAGGAAGTCATGTAAATCTAACTAGCAGAGAGTGTTTCTATTTTCCTTCCCAAGTGTCACAAGCAGCAGTGCCACAGTAATTTGGTCTCGATTACTACAATATCAAAAGAAAACTCTTGTGAATAAGGTTGCCTTTTTTTTCCTTAAAGAGATCTGGAAGAAAACGATAACAACCTCCGTGCTTTTAATTCCTTGGGTTGCATCCTGGTCTCAATACAAGACCAGAAAATGAAAGAGAGGTAGCTGGAAAAAATGTATCTAATTATTTTGTTATTAAGATTTTATTGGTGGAGTAGGGAGAGGGAAAGCAGCTAAGAAAACAGAGCTCAAGTTAATCCCAATTCATAGCTTTCATAGCATTTGATAAATCTTCCAGGAAAATAAATAGCAGCAAGAGACATTGAGCTGGGGAATCCTTTCAGTTTGTTTTATAAATTGGGGAAGTATATTGGAGTGTAATTACAGCTTAAATAATATAATTAATGAAATTTTGAGTGTCTATCACTAGCTATTAATTATCTTGTAGCCACTAGAACAGATAATATGGCATCATTCTTTGTGATTAGTGTGGAGTACATCTTCTGAATATGAATGCTCTGGAACCAAGATTAATTGGTTATCAAACTGAATATTTTTCCCCAAAACAGAGATTTTCATTAACACTAGCTCAAGGTGTTGGAGAATGGTGGAATCTGCCAATGAACATATTTTCTTTCTGGAAAAACATCAAGTTAATGAGGAGTCTAAGGAAGAAAAATAAACTTAGCAGAAAAGGAATGTGATAAAAATGAATTAAGGCCACAAAGAGAAAAACATGTCCCTTAAAAATAAAGAAAAGGAAGAATATACTGAATTACAAGAACAAAAATGTTATGAACAGAGCATAAGAAATCCTAGCAAGAAGAATGAAAATAAAAACAAGCAGGTAATAGAAAGTGGTGTTCGCTCATGCCTAAATTCTATCACAAGTCAGCTCATTTCCAAAATGGCTTGTGTGTTAGCTTGGCCCTCTAGATCGTGTAGGGAAGCCAGAGATCACTTCCAGCCCCAGCCCCCACCCGCTAGCTCTTATTTGGGCTTTTCTGGTGGATCTAGAAACCAAATAGACAGCAGACAAATTAACAAGAGAAAAGCATAGACATTTTATTAGTTTTACATGTACATGGGGATCTTTACATAACAGTGAAGTCTGAAGAAGTGGCCAAAGCAGGAGGCTTTTATACTTTTTAGACAAAAAATGATAAATTTGAGAAAAAAAATGATAGGACAAATGGGACCTAGCTAAAATTTCTAGGGGCTTCACTAGGAAATATGTGGTGTAAAGCAGGTGGAAGACAAGGGTTACTTCAGTAAGTATATTTATTCAGGTCCATTGAAGCCCCCAATTCCCAGTCACCGGTGATAAGAGTTATTTTCTGGCACTGGTGTGGGGAGGGTACCCCTCCAAAAGAATCTTTATGGCTTGCTATGAACAGGAAAAGACAGGTTGGCTAGCCTTTCTAAAACTATAATTTCTCCCATGTGTTCAACTTGAAATAATCAATAAACCAATTGGGCACATTTTGGAATGGCATGTCCTTCTCTCCTTCAATCCCCAAAGTACTCAGTTCCAAGATAGAATATGAGCCTTGGGTAGCAGGTGCATTCCATTTTTGACATTGTACAGTTTCCAAGTTTAGCTGTTATTTTAGGAAGACATGACTGGCACCCTTCTCTGTCTAGATGTGTGAGCCATAGAGTATCACGAGGCATGAGAAATAATAGTGCTGTACTAGGTGTATGGAAATGTTAATGCTGCATAACAGATTCCCCCAAATCCCAGTGCTATATAACAATAAAAATTTATTTCTCACCCATCTGCTGGGTTCACCACAAATTGTCTTATCTAGGCTGTGTACAACTGGACAGCTCTGCTTAATGTGTCATTTATCCTCCTCCTGGACCCTGTAGGCTAGCCCAGGCATGTCCATCTCTTGGCCATGGAAAAAGCACAAGAGTGAGTTCAAATGCACAAGTCCTTTCTATGAAGGTATTGTTTCTAGGAATATTGTGCCTGCTAACACTTTATTGGACAAAACACATTATATGGTTGAGTCTAGACTCATTCTACCTCTTTAGCGGGAGGTACAGCAAAGTCACAGGGCAAAGGTCAGCTTTAGAGGGAGGAGTGAAGAATTGAGGCCTCTAATATAATCTACCACAGGAAGAAATCAAACGTATAAGCAGCCATATTGAATGTAAAGAGCCAACAGTAACAATAAAATAGTTTCTCAAAATAATTTCTATAATTTAGATCATGTCTTTAAATCACTCTTCAATTAGAATTGCTAGTTCTCCTCTCATACAGTTAGTGTCAATTATAATTATTTCAAGGTTGCAAAGTACTCCTGGAGGTAAACATATATTGTTATACACAGGAAATGTAGGTACTGTTCATTAACTTTTTCTGTGATTTTGTCTTACTTTTCTTACCATTACCTTTTCCAATTCTCACCTAATAAATGTGAATTTGCTACGTTTATTTTCGTGTGGAACCTCAAATCTTTCCAGAATGAGATGGGATATAAATAATCAAATTATCAATACAAGATCTCAGAATCAAAGTCAAAGTTAAAAATAAAATCAGAATATTATCTATTTTCTCTCCCATATTTTACAGATGATGTAACTGAGAAACAAAGAAGATACATGACTTGTAAATATTTAGATGAGATACTTTGGAAGAAAAGTTTCTTAATTAGTGATCTAATATTACTTTATATTTCAAAGTTTATTCGGCAAGTTGATACAAAAAAAAATCTAGCTTGCTTTATCATTTTTTCTTATACTATCTCATATATAACTATTCACCTTTATGTAGATGTCTACAAAAATCTGATACTGAAAAATTTTGATTATATTTTATTGTTTTTTAACAACACAATTATGTATTAATTTTCTGTAAAGAATTTTCTAGCTTTAAGCTTCTGTCTATTTTCTCTGCTTTTCTCTTTTTAAATATTTTTCTCTCTGTAGACATATTTCAGGAATTGTGCATAAGAGTTTTGTCAGGATCATTTGGCTATATGATAGAAATACTTTTGTTTATATATACTCCCGGAAGCTGAAACCAAGTCTGAGTGAAAAGAGATACAGTAGATCAGATGTGGCCATCTATGTATTGAGATTCAGGACCTGTAAGATCCATTCCACTGAGTTTGAAGTAGGGATACAACTGAGCTGATAACCCAAAGTACACTAATTCTAAGGATGGAAATATTTCCCTGGGACTATCATTGACCCACCACTAAGTCACTGGACTTCCAGTATTATGAGAACTCAGAGGTAAGAGCCAAGATCCATAGTGATTCTGCCTGGACAGAAACACAGGAATTCTGAAATAATCATGACATACATAAGTACCTCCAATTATTTGCCTCTCAGACAAAGACACTGGCTGTTGAAATAATGCTAAGAATTATGGTCCTGGGGTTTTCCCCCATGACTCAAGACAAGCATTTACATTATTTACACACTCAATGTCTTTTCTGACTTATGATTGCCTTATAATCTATGGAATATATTTAGAGTCCCTTTGGAAGCAATTATACATGAATCATCAACATATATTTATATAGTAGACAGCACTTTCATGGGTCCCTGCAGGGTGTTTTAACAGTAGTGGAAACTAAAGTTTTGGTGTAACGTGTTTTTACCTATCACTCAGATCAAAGAATATTCTGTACTTGTAATTTTAGAAAGTAATCGAAAGTTGCATAAAGTTGTTGAAAGTGTTAAAGCAGTAGAAATTAACTAAAAGGTTTAGAATGTATAAATGGTAAGTAGACTTGGTTTTAATGTTTACTTTTGAAAGAATTTTTAAAAATTTTAATATAATTCTCACAATGGAAGTTGGCAACTTAAGGGATTTACAGGTAATACATGCTTAAAATATAAGCATGAGGGATATATGCTACCCAAATATCCAGCCCATTAAGTTGCAATGTTTCAAGTATTATTCATTCACTAGATAATAGAAGACTCCTTTAGACTCCCTTAGAATTCTATACATTTAGAGTAAAATGATAACACCAAAACATGAAATTATCTCAAAGTAATTATCTCTAAGTTAAAGATTTCTACTTTCTTACAATTTGGAAATTTTTGAGAATTAAAAAAACCAATTAAAACATGAAAAACAAATAGAAAAAAATACTTTGGTATTCACTGGCATTAAGGCCTTCTGCAAAGGTGTTCCTCAAATGAAAGGTAGATATTTGATTGATATGAGCTTCACACAATATTTTGCTTAGAGTGTGTCAATTCCTAGATGTATTCAGTACTGTAATCTATTCAGTAAAGTTAGCCCTTTGGGTGTTAGTCTTGCCATGTGCCAAGGGAACAGGAGTTACTAACTAGATATATAGCAAACTTGCCATAATATGCCCGAATTTGGGTTTAATAAGTCAATAAAGAGATCACTGTTTGAAGACACATTTGATGTTTCAGGTTCAAAATAACCTTTTTAACATGATGTTGGACCATAGTAATCCAAAAGCAAATAGGAACTCAATTGCTATTCTCTAATAATATTAAAAATGTTTTATTCATAAAAGTTTAGACATTAACAGTAATCAATTCAGAAAACATCTTGCATATCAAATTCTTGAGAAATAGTTGTTTACAAAATAACCATAACTGGTGAAAAACCAGGACATCCTACCTAGCAATTCAGTTGGTAAATTTCCATGAATTAAATAGAACCTTAAAGTTCTTTCAGCAATAAATATTCTCTATGAATAAAGAGACCTGAATAAAGAATATAAGTGTTATCCTTGTTTCAATAATTCAATTTCTAAGAATAAAATCTTAGGGGAATAATTGTTTTCTCTTTCCCCAAAGATTTATACACAGATAAGTTAAAACTATCTACAACCAATATAAATGTTCATTTCTACAGGAAATATTTAAGTAAATTTGGCATATCCATACTACAAATACTATGCAGCTATTAAAATAACGTTTATAATGTTTTAAAGAAATACATAAAATATTATGATATAATTATAAGTGAGAAAAGAGGCCACACAGTTTGTATATAGTATTGATTTCAATTATAAAAATATCCATAATACATAGAAAATAGAAGGAAATGGGCTAACATATCCATCTTTGATATTTGATGGTGATTTTTGTTGTAGATTATTGCTATTTTCTTTTGGTACTATATTTTTACAATGACCTATATAGTGCTAGGATTATTTAAAACATTTTTTAATTCAAAAATAAAAACTGTATCATTGAAAAACTGTATGATTACTAAGTATAATGAACTGTCTATATCCTGAAAGTTTGGAAATGTTTTCCTCACTCATATATCTGGATTTCTATTTTGTTTTCAGAAAATTGGGTTACTACATATTATTAAAGAATGCAACGGATAATTTAATTTAATATTTATCCACCTTGCCTTGTAACAATTTTGGAACTTATATTTTTTGAGAATCTACTTAGTTCTGTACCTTAAAGAAATCTTTAAGATGCTTACATCTTTACAATTAAACATGCCTCATAAGACCAAAGGTTTACTGTTAACACAATCTTCCATTAGCTGCACAAGGCACCCCAAATAATTACTTACCAATATAGTTTTCTTAGATCACCTACTTTACTGCAATAGTTGCTTTAGGTAATACTTATTCAGAATTCATAATGTACTAAGGCTTTAAAAAAAAGCTTTTTAAATAACAGCTCTAGTCTCGATATTCAAATAAGACAAAACAGCTAAGAAGTTTCTTTCCTTATTTTTAATTGAGTCTATCTACTTGTTGAAAAGTAGTCATATTTTGAAGACATACATTTTTCAGGTATATTTATAATTATTCCATAACAGATTGTGTTGTTTTCATGATGGGGTTGAACTTTGATCTGAACCAAAACCAAATAGAAAACGTTACTACAGACAATCCCAAAGATCTAGCCCCTTCTCCTCCTGGAACTAGATTCTCACTGATTTCCTAAAGTGAAGAAACAAAAGAAGATTTTCTGAGATCATTTGAATAGTGCCAGTTTGCCTGATTCAAGCAAGTCAAAACCCCTTGTCACTAAGCATATTTCTTATGACTGATCCTAAAACAACTATCAACATTCTGTAATTTGTCACAATGTAATGAGAGGAAGATGAGGTGGGATGGACTTAATGGAACCAAAGCTGGAAAAGTGTCAAGGGCTGGAACCATACATCAAGTGAGTAGAGACAAGAGGCGAGAGGAGATGCTCCTATTAAAACACCATTCTGCAAAACTTTCGTTTTCATTATTGTATGGTAGAATTTTCTGTAACTTATGTTCCCAAAATGATCCTAAAACTACACAACTCTCGAGGCCGTATCAGTCATCATTCAGAAAGAAATGGCTTCTGCTGAACAAAATCCTTATGATCATTTGGCAGAATAAGAGAAGGCTGAGAGCAGAAATGCCCTACAAGCAAGGGGAATTTTTATTAGAAAGGACTTAGCCACTTGGAATGAAAACAGTACAGCAGAGGCTAACACCACCAATCATTGAAAAAAAGGATTGTAGAGTCAGAATTGAGAAGAAGTGTAATTCATATAGATTCCTCTTCAAGCTCCAGAGAGAATTGTCATTAATTCAAGAATTGTGAACTAAATATTGCTCCTCAATGTATAAAGTTGACCAGAGTCAGTTTGTTTCCCCCATGATTGCGAATTTGATGCCAAGAATTTTGTGGACATTCAATAAATATTCATTATTAGTAATGATTCTATATCTTCAGTGAAATATTATCCTTCTCTAAAATCCTTTCAGTGACTAATTTAAAACTTTCTGATGACAACTAATTTTAACCTATTCTATATTTGTTGTAAATGGAACATTAAAAACTGAAAATGACTAATGGCCTCCTCAGTCAAGAGCTTCTTATATACAAGGTCATATCATGGCTTGTTTTCTCTGGGCTTTAAATATTTACTATTAGTCTCTGCTTTTAGTCTATCATTTACTCCATCTTCCATGAAATCAATGCCAGGAAAACATCATTGAAACCTATTTGCTACAAAATATTCTCCTGTACTAAAGTCAGGGCATAAAAGGAAAGTCATTATTTATATTTTTATTAATAAAATTTAAGAAGGCTTTTTCTGAATCTTTTAACTGTGCACTCAGAATTTAAATTCTATTTCCCAACCATTATTTATTGCTGTGGTGTGCATGAAGGAGGACAGTTTAAGTTTTAGACTAGGCAAACTGAATCTTCTTAAATCATAAATTCACCTGCCAATAGTTAGATGTTTTCCATAGCCTGAATTACTGGCTGTGGCATTTTGCATTTCCTACAGTTCATGATGTGATTGGGAAAAAAATAACATTATATAATAATAAAATAATTAAGATCTCTATTTAAGTGTCTTGCAAATACTTGAAGGGGAAGAAAAACTCATCCAATTGTATTACATAAAAACAATACTCAATAGGTTAATTCTTAATATCTTCATGAAAGAATCTCACCCTAATGCTATCATTAGTATATTGATCTCAGTTAATAATGGGCTGAGCATGTCTAATGAGAAAGTATTTTTCCTTTGTAGGTTACTACTAATGAATTGAGACATAATCCTAGGTTTAATAGTTTCGAAAGTGAAGGTAAAGGTGATTTCCACTTATGTAAGCATTTGAGGACAGTAAGACTTTTAGAAAGTCTAGTACTTCTTTACACAGAAGACTTAAACAATTAATTTATTTAGGGTTGAGAAGCTACTAAGCCTGGCTTAGTAACAGATGGAATCATGCAATTTTGCAGCTACATATTATATTCTGTCTTAGAGAGCCATAGCACACATTAGCATATAAAGGCTATGGGTGGTCCTATGGTAAATACAAGTGTTTAACTTTTTTAACAAAAAATTCTGTAATATATTGTATTAAATCTTTTAACATCTTATCATATCTATGTTCTTCAGAAAACCATTTGCAAACACTCATCTAATCCAACCTCTTTGTTTAAAGATAAAGGTATAGAATCAGAAAAGACCCTGAAGAGCCAAAGCAACCTTAAGGAATAAGAACAAATCAGGAGGCATCCCTTTATCAGACTTCAAGCTATACTACGAGGCTATAATAACCAGAACAGCATGGGACTGGCACAAAAACAGAGACACAGACCTATGGATCAGAACAAAGAACCGAGATATAAAACCATCCTCTTATTTCCATCTGATTTTTGACAAAGTAGACAAAAACATATACTCGGGAAAAGAATCCCTATTCAATAAATGGTGCTGGGAAAACTGGATAGCCACATGTAGAAGACTAAAACAGATCTGCACCTCTCACCACTCACAAAAATTAATACCTATTGGATAACAGACTTAAATCTGAGGCATGAAACTATAAGAATTCTAGAAGAAGAGGTTGGAAAAACTCTTAAAGATATTGGCCTAGGCAAAGAATTTATGAAGAAGACCCCAAAGGCAATCACAGTAACAAAAAACAAACAAATAAATAAATAAATAAATAGGGCCTGATTAAATTAAAAAGCTTCTGCACAGCCAGGGAAACAATCAATAGAGCAAATAAACAACCTACATAATGGGAGAAAATATTTGCATGTTGTATATCAGATAGAGGGCCAATAACCAGAATCTACAAAGAACTCAAGCAAATCAGCAAGAAAACATCAAAAGCCCCATTAAAAAGTGGGCAAAAGACATGAACAGAGGCTTTTCAAAAGAAGATACAATAACGGCCAATAAACATATGAAAAAATAGTCAACATCTCTAATCATTAGGGAAATGCAAATCAAAACCACAATGAGATACCACCCAACTCCAGTGAAAATGGCTTTTATCCAAAGTCCCAAAACAATAGATGCTGGCATAGATGTGGAGAGAAAGGAACACTTATACATTGCTGTTGGGACTGCAAACTAGTGCCACCTCTGTGGAAAGTAGTACAGAGATATCTCAAAGAACTAAAAGTAGACCTACCATTTGACCTAGCAATCCCACTACTTGGTATTTACCCATAGGAAAAAAACAGACATTGTATTCAAAAGACACTTATACTAGGATGTTTATAGCAGCGCAATTCACAATCGCAAAGATGTGGAAACAACCCAAATGCACATGAATACATGAGAGGGTTAATAAAATGTAGTATATGTATACTATGGAGTTTTACTCAGCCACAAAAAAAATGGTGAACTAATACTCTTTGCAACAACCTGGATGGTACTGGAGACTATTCTTATAAGTGAAGTATCACACGAATGGAAAAACAAACACCACATGTACTCACTATTAAATTGGAACTTATCAATCAACATTCATGGGCACACATGGTAGTAAAACTCAGCAGAAACCAAGCAGGTGGGAACGGGTAGGAGAGGACTGGTAAATTCATACCTAATGGGTACAATGCATGCTATCTTGGTGATGTGCACACTTATAACATTGACTCAAAAGGCACAAAAGCAAGTCATGTAACCAAAACGTTAGTTCCCCCATAATACTCTGAAATAAAAAAAAGAAAGAAACAGAAGAAATGATTGGTTAAATATCTTGGTCAAGATTAAACTGTGTTACTGGCAGAAATTGATTTCAACTCAGAGATCCTGACATAGATACATATGCTCCTTCATTTCCTTGGTCAGCCTGTGTTTATTAGTCATTATCCTGTAACTAGAAGTTAACTAACATTTTAAAAAATACTAGCAGTTATCAGAAAATTATCCTCAAGTTGGATAGATAGCTAAAATCCCTTAAAGAGTCAGTCCCCAAACTTTTTGATTTTTGGCACTTGGGACCAGATGGAAGACAATTTTTCCATGGACGGGGGTAGGGGGATGGTTTTGAGATGACTCAAGTGCATTTACATGTATTGTGCACTTCATTTCTATTATTATTACATTGCAATATATAATTAACTAATTATACAACTCATCATAAAGCAAAAAGCTGAGCTCTTTTTCCTGCAGCTAGATGGTCCCACCTGGGGGTGATGGGAGACAGTGAGACCTGCAGTGTGTTGCTTATGTCCAGTGTACTTCGTAATCTCATTTTGGTTGCTGTCATTGCAGAAAACCCTGCTTCACAAAAATAGGTTGTAGGAAATAGAAGCAGTCTTTTCAGCGCTTCTGTGGCAATCTCAGGATATTCTGCCTTGACTTTAATCCAGAACACACAGAGATTTGAAGTTGTCTCAGACATACTTTTAAGGCCACCATCATTTGCGATCTCAAGCAGTTGATCCTCTTCTAGCACTGACCAAGTTGATTTGCCTGGCTTATTCACAAATGGGTCGCAGATCCAGTCCTTCCCAGTCCAGGGGTCTTTTGTGGTTGGGAAGTAATGCTCAAACTCTTCTGAAAGCCAAGATAGATGATCATGCACCAGCTGGGAGAAATAAGGTCCTGGCTCAGTCTCTTTCAAAAATCTCTGCAAATGTTTGAAACATGTCAAAAATCCCAATGTTCACTCATTACCCCCATAATTCCAGTTTGGCCTTGAATGCAGCCACTTTATCTGCCAACTTGAACACAGTTGTCATTCTCCCCTGAAGTGACAATTGAGTTCATTGAACAGGTTGAATATGTCACATAAGTAAACAAGTTTTGTGACCCATTCTGGCATCACTGAAATGTGCTTCCAGTGGTGACTGTTTTTCTAAAAGAAATCTCTGGAATAGGTCTCCTAATTTGAAAACACTGGCCAGCAATCTACCTTTAGAAAGTCATCTCACTTCTGTGTATTAGAGAAGATGTGTGTTCTCTGGGTCAATCTCCTCACAGAGCTGCACAAACAGACCCAAGTTAAGGGCATGTACTTTAATGCAGTTGATAATTTTAATCACATACTGCAAAATGTTTTTTAGTTCAGGTGACATTTTTCAGCTAGCCAGCATTTCTCTATGGATGACACAGTGCATAGACTCACATACAGAAGCAAACTCCTTGACCTGAGTAGTGAAACCAGAAAGCTGTCCAGTCATGGCAGCAGCTCTGTCTGTGCATATATTGACATAAAATGACCAATTCAGTTTTCTAGATATATAATCATTCAAAGATTTGAATAATTCTGCAGCTGTGGTGTTGGTTGGCAATACAAGTGCACATAACACATCCTCTTGCACATCCTCCTGAAAAATATATTGCACAAAAACAAGCATTGGTGCCTTGTTGTCAACATCAGTAGACTGGTCAACCTGGATTGTGTAACATGGTGATTCATTAATCCTCTCTAACAATTGTGCCTCAATATCCTCTGCTATTTGATCAATTCATCTAGTTATGGTGTTAGCTGAAAAGAGGAACATGTACCACCTTTCGAACTGCAGCCTCTCCTAAAAGTTCAGGCAAATGTCCTTAGCCACACACAGAATCAACTCTTCACCAGTAGTAAAGGGCTTCTTAGCTTTAGCAATGTGGTAGCCACTAAGAATGATGCTCTCAGTGCAGACACATTTGGTGAAGTGGTGGCCTTTGATAATTGCTTCTGTTTGTGTTCACATTTTTTTCTTTTGAAAAACTACAAAGGTTTGTTTTTTAATACAGGGTGCTTGGTCTCCATGTGGTGAAACAGTTTTGAAGGTTTCATGTCTTTGTTGGATAGCTGGTCACCATGTATTAAACAAAATGGGCTTGGAGAATGTGAATCATCTGTTACAATGAACCTGTAATTGAAGTAGGACTCCTGGTATTTTCTTTGAAATGCAGCTTTCATTTTGTTGGCAGTTTTAGAGTCTTCTGCTATGTCATCATTGGGTCTTTCCCCCTTTTCAAAGAAGCACTCCAGTGACATTTGTTTTTTGCTCATTTTTGCGGGGGTTACCTTGTGGGCTTACCAAAACTGTGACTGAGACAAGTGTGTAGTGCAGGAGAGTGGCACAGATGGAAGTGGTAAATAAAACAATGGGCGGGCCACGTGCAGACTAAAATAAGTGTCGGATTCTGACTTAAAGCCTGCCACCAGATGCAGCTTAATTGTCACTTGCCACTCACTGATAGGGTTTTGATATGAGTCTGCAAGCAATTGATTTATTATGGTCTCTGTGCATTCAAACCTCTCTGCTAATGATAATCTGTATTTGCAGCCACTCCCCAGCGCTAGCATCACCACCCCAGCTCTACCTCAGATCATCAGGCATTAGTTTCTCATAAGAAGCACACAACCTAGATCCCTCATATGGGCAGTTTACAAGAGAGTTCGCACTTCTATGAGAATCTAATGCCACCGCTGATCTGGCAGGAGGCAGAGCTCAGGCAGTGATGTGAGCTATGGGGAGCAGCCTATAAAGACAGATTATCATTAGCAGAGAGGTTTGACTGCAGAGACCATAATAAATCAATTACTTGCCTGCCACTCACTTCCTGCTGTGAGGACCTGTTCCTTAACAGGCCATGGACCGGTACTGGTCTGCAGCCCAGGGGTTGGGAAGCACAGCCTTAAAGGGTTTCCATCTTTTATTATAATAATGACACTTTTCGGTACATTAGTAACTAAATCATGTTGAGTGAGATTGATTGTGCTTCATTACAAATGGCAACATAATGCTTTCTCAGAGAAGTTTCAATAAAGCATAAAGTTCAAATATTTGTCTCAGTACCCAAGACTTGAATTAGATAAACAGTTTCACCCATATCATCAGATGTCATGTCCAACCTCTAGGTTTGTCTCAAATTTCTGTTTCCCCATTTTCACTGGCTTCTGTAAAGAATCAAACATAAGAAAGTAGTCCTTTCTTTGAGTCAATTAGGGTAGTGACATCAGTTTTTCTTTTTTGGTCCACTTCCTGCTTTTCTTGTAACTTGGGTGGCTGAGCCAAAGATCCTTTTCATGAATAAAGCAAATGAAATAAAATGAAGCCAACTTCATTGGCCAACTTTGTTGTTTCTCCATATTGTGTTTGAATAAATTATTCAGTCAAAAAAAAAGAAACACACTCATTTCTGAATGAAGGCTTCTTTTAGGTGGGGCCATTCATGAACTCTCAAAATATTCATTTTATGGAATCTTATCAGCCCATTAATGGATGCCTACTGCGTAGCAGTCACCGTGCACCTGGAACTACAACGTACAGGTCCAGCTTTTAAAAATCTCATATTTTCAGGAGGGAGATAGGTAAATAAATAAGCAAATAGAATGCAGTGTCATAAGAGCAGTAACAGAAGTGTGCACAGGGAGCAGGAGAGCAGGGAAATTCTAGAGAACTTAATGTCAGATCTGTGATAAAGAATTCAGCACCATTCCCCATTTGTTTTCCAACTTATTTCTTTTTCTGTTTAAAGGAATTAGATAAAAAGGTGATGAACAAATATATGCTGTGAAGAAATGGGGATGATTGTGTATGTGTGTGAGTATGTATATATGTGTCTGTGTGTATTAGTAAACTTAACCCCAGTCTGAAACAATATTTGTTAAGAGAAAAAATCATAAATTTTAATGGCAATATAATAACTGCATTCCAAGGAAGGTCATCGGTATCCACAGTCATTTATTAATCTGCATGTGAGAAAACAGACCTTGAACTCCAGCCTCCATTGGCACAGCCACAACTCCTAACACAGAATGCTTTTTTCTTTCTTGCCTGTGAGCACATTCATCAGGAATTTTATTTAACTTTCCCAGAGGCTTCTTAGAATACAAAGGGAATCCAAGCAAAGGCTCTAATCCTCTCTCTTACAGATTCAATAAACACGCTAACCAGTCATTCATGCCGCTAGATAACTTGTCCACCACTGGATTACCTTGCCACTAAAATTCAGACAGGACGCCAGACAAACTCAAGCAAATCCTGAGAAGTAAATTTATAAGCTACATCACTTAGTTATGTTGGGGCCCCATGAGCAAGAATCATTAGCTTTTAAATGGTAAGATTCTTAATATCATACAGAGATAGGATTTTATTCAATAGCTAATTATCAGGGAAAATGAACAAGCCTCAACTGAAGTCATGTAAAATTTTAAAATAAATCATAATCTTTATAGAAAAAAAAGCCCATGTAATGAAACAGACCTCAGATAATATTATTTTTTTCCATCCTCCTTGTAGAAATTTAACAATAGTAATTATGATAATATTAGACAACTGGAAATGAGTGGTGTAAAAATGATTTAAGTCCTAATATTGAAATCTCTTTCATCATTGATAACTTTGTTTATCAGGGAGTGGCAGTAAGCTTGAGTGTCTGTTCTGAAATTCTGTATTGTCTCTCCAACTCCCAATCTGTAATTAAACCATCTGGCATGAAAATAAGCAAATAACCAAAACAGAGCCCAAGCCTATCACATACTACTTCCCTAAACCACGGAAATGCATTACGTTTCACTGGAGACTGCAAGATCTGGACTCTATGTGTTTCCTCCTATAGAGGATGGGACAAACACATGGATATCAAGGGGAAAATAAATTGCACCACAGTGACAGGCAGAGAGAATATCTGGAATAGACAAGATTTACCTTGGAATTTCAGCTTTTTCATCCCTTCCCCCACATTTCCAAGTATATTAATATTCTCCAGAGAAACAGAACCAATAAGTTTCATATATATATATATATATATATACACATAAAATTAACTATCATTTTAAGTCTCCACCATAATTTGTAGAAGCCCATAAAAGCTTGATGTTATCATATTTCCCTTAGGGCCCCTATAAATTCTTTGCTATATTCTTAATATTTACTTGGATAAATAGGAGTATGTTGGGGTTATCAGAACTTTACAGCGGACATCTAGAATATTTGCTTTTAAATTTGCTATAAATGTTTAAAACTCGAAGCTGAAAGTTAGTGGATAGGTCAAGTTACTTTCAGCTTCAAATAACAAAAAGATAATATTTACGTCAGCATCCAGGCAACCAGATCCCAGGTTTTCTTATACCTTCCATTTGACTGTTCTCAGTATATTAACTTCGTAGTGTATCGGTCCTCATGTTTCCAAGAGGCCTGCCATAGTGGCATACATTGCATCACCACACAACTACAGCCAGAGCTAGTAAAAACTGGGGCATTTTTCTTCACCAATATCTTTAATATATGGAGGAATCTCTTTCACAGCAGCTCTATTCCAGTAGACTTACCTCTTATTTAGCGATATTATATCTCATGGCAACACCTAAACCCGTCATTGGTAAAGGAAATGGAATTTCGTGTTGGGTTTAGAATAACAACAATTTTTCCCTTCAACAGAGTAGGATTTCCCCACCTAAGTACGTGCCCATGCAAAACAATAATGCAAGAGCTATAACAACAAAAGACATATATAAATAAAATCAGGATATATAAGCAAGAAATAAGGGAAGGTGGGGGATTCACTGTTAGGAAGACAGCCAAAATGATTTGCCCCCTCTGTTTCCTTGTGCGATGTCCAAATACTTTTTATCAAAGCACAACATTGTCCATGTTCTGACACCTGTGCCTTTACAGGCATTCTCATACACTCTAGTGGAAGAGTAAAATAGTACCCTTCTGGAAAACAGTCTGGTATACGTACCAAAATCTTTAAGGATATACAGTTTTCTTTTTTTTTGATCCAGCAACTCTATATCCAAGAACTTCTCCAAAAAAAACAATTAATTATGTGAACAAAGTTACACGAATAAGATAATCAAAATGGTATTATTGGTATTATCTTTGCTGTTAGTGTTAGTAATAGCATTAACTTTTTGTTGTTATTATTACAAAAATAGCCTATGTTTCTATGTTATGGAGTTAGACTGAAAACCCAATAGTATTCCTAGTTACTTAACAATAATACTCTTCTGCTGCCAATATTGGCTGTCTGTTAATATACATCCTGCTATCTTTGTATTATAGTGATGACCTTTATGATGTCAATGGGGTTATTGTCGGGTTGATAGATCAAGAAGAGGTGCACACCAGACCAAATAGTTGCCCATTCACAAGATTACTTAGAAAAGTAATATATTTATTCATTGCCTATGCAGCCAAAGCTTTTTGCGCTATAATCACATCATCTCTATCACAAATATTATTGAAGAAATGTAAGAAGATATCTTTATCTTTAAAAGTATATAAATGGACATAAATATTGACTCTTTCTCTGTCCTGGGCATGGACATACTTTACCTAGACTAATTTTAGTGACTCAGGAAATGTGTAGATCTTTAAAGTCCACAAATAACTGGTTGCATCATGGGTTTTTTTAAAAAAATGATTTCTAGGTTTAAATACTTTTATTACTTTAAAGTCCCTCCAATGGTAGTTTCTGTATTCACCACAAAGTATAAATTTCACTTTGCTTCATCAGATGCTCAAAAATCTTTATACTGTTATTTCAAGTAGTAGGTGGTAGATATGCTAACTCACAGTCCAAGATCACAATAACACTAACTAAATTGACCTCTTCATGCTTTACATTACCCTGAGGGTCCAAAATTTGAGTTTCTCAATGGTGATATAGCACCTCTTGTATACTCCTGGATAGGGTTAGAACGCATTCTACTAAGCGAAGTATCCCAAGAATGGAAAAACAAGCACCACATGTACTCACCATCAAATTGGTAGTAACTGAACAACACATAAGTGTACATATAAGAATAACATCTATTGGATGTCGGGTAGGGAGGGAGGGGGAAGGGGGAGGGG
>RJWJ010015859.1:0-35465 GCA_004363605.1 Indri indri
TCAAGAGAAGATGTATTACTGGAACACAGTCTCCTGATGTTCTAGGTCAGTACTAATTGCACAGGGAGAACAAATGGTGTTTAATTTCTCAGAGCAACTGTCAGGTAGGAGCATTGTGTTAAGAGTCTGAGGCTATTTCTGGCTTAGGGAGAAAGAGAGCCTTGAGAGGTTATTAGCATTTGCCAGGTGAGGAAGGGAACATTGGCAGAAAGCCTGCCATTTATTTATTCTTCTTGTACTGGCTTATGTCGCCTCACTGAACTTAGTTAAGTGTGGAAAAGGCAAATAAGCTGAGAAAGAATCATCAGGACATTTCCTTTTCTTTACTTTGCTTCCTTCATAGTTCTCCTCCAGCCTTTTTAACAAGTCAGAAGAGCCCAAAGATGAATCTCCTTCTTCATGGAGATTGGGACTCAGAAAAACTGGCAGCCACAACATGCTGAGTGAGGTGGCCAATTCCAGGGAAGCTCTAAGGGACCGAGGCTCTTCCATCTACCGCTCCTCGTCAAGCCCTCGGATTTCTGCTCTGCTGGACAACAAAGATAAGGTGCAGTTTGGCCAGGATGTGGAGGAATTCCAAGGCAGTTTTCTTCCATGAAAATTCAACCTTGGGAACAAATGAAAATATTTTCTAGTTCCTAAGTTGATTCTGGAAGTACAAAGCCTTTAAAGGGAAACAAGCACATTGATAGTTTAATCAAGTAGCTGTTTGCTTGCTTATTATTTACTTGGCCATAAAAGAAAAGCTTTAAGAATAGCTTTTCGTTTTGACTTACCTTTACATTCATTCTTCCTTACCCATTTACCTACAGCATAAAATGGATCAGAACCATGAAAATTTGGATATGGCCTAAAAGATTCTTTGAACCAATACCAGAAACTTCTTTTTTGATGTTTAGGAGCAAAGTTCCTTAGCTGGGCTTTGAATCCTGATGAAACTCAGGCAAATTAGCACTTAGAAAAAAATTTTTTTATTTTTTTATTTTTTTTTTCAGACAAAGTCTCACTCTTTTGCCCGGGCTAGAGTGAGTGCCATGGTGTCAGCCTAGCTCACGGCAACTTCAAACTCCTGGGCTTAAGCAATCCTTCTGCCTTAGCCTCCCGAGTAGCTGGGACTACAGGCATGCGCCACCATGCCCAGCTAATTTTTTTCTATATATTTTTAGTTGTCCGATTAATTTCTTTCTATTTTTAGTAGAGACAGGGTCTCGCTCTTGCTCAGGCTGGTTTCGAACTCCTGAGCTTAAACAATCCGCCTGCCTCGGCCTCCCAGAGTGCTAGGATTACAGGCATGAGCTACCGTGCCCGGCTTAGAAAAAAATTTTTTAACTTTTCATTTTTAATTAATTTGGAAGTATGATCAGGCTAACTTTACAAACAGCTCGTCTATATATTCATCTAAGATGAATAAATTTTTACTCACTTTGGGTTTCAGATTTTATAGGGTTCACTTAGTGCTTTTCTCTGGGGTCAGGTGTTCCTTGTAATCATAGTCCTCTTGCTTTATATTGCATTTCTGGAGACTACTCAGAATATCCTCAGAGCTGAGGGTATTGGTTGGATATTTACTGTGCACGTCCCTAAGAAAGCTGCATTTCAAGGAAAAGATGCTGGTGACTATATAAGGCTTATTTCATGAAGAACACTAGAATGGAGCTTTCTGTTTGTGGCTTTTCAAAGGCTCCCCCTGTGTCTTGACAGAGCTGCTGCTTTGTGTGATTTGTGCTGCCATTTTCTTTATTTGATCATCCTGACTTTTCTCGTGAGAATTATTTCCCTACATACCGTTTTTTAATGGAGGAAAGTTAGGAGTAAGCTTTTGAAAGCTGGCCTTTTATAATACCACTCAAAATGAAATTGA
This sequence comes from Indri indri, assembly GCA_004363605.1. Lineage (NCBI taxonomy): Eukaryota > Metazoa > Chordata > Mammalia > Primates > Indriidae > Indri > Indri indri. The sequence continues at coordinate 1,862 of RJWJ010015859.1, forward strand.
TGTTGAATCCAGAAATTGTATAGGTTATATTAAGGTTTTTTGTTTTTTACCCAAAATGTTTTACACTATGTCAATATTGTACCTTTCCTGTGCTTTGCTTGTTTTTGTTTTATAGGAGAGAGAAAATAAAAGCTATTTTAGTTCACTAGCACCTCGGAGACTCAGCAGCACAAGTGACAGTGAAGAAAAGGAGAACAGGTAATCTTAATACAGGCCAAAAGGTGGTCGTCTATAGCTGCGGGGGGTGCAGTCGTCTCCTGGCCATCACTTCTCTGCATTTTTTTCACAGATGCCCTTTGCACATTATGAATTGTTTGTTCCTTCTGCTTAGAACACCTCTCAGCCCTTACACTCTTGCTTTTGGCAGTTCTTCACCCTTCAAATTCCAACTCCAGCTTAGACCTTACTGTCTTTAGAAAGTCTTCCCTGACCCTTCTGAGTGTGGATTGGTTTAGGCCCCCAGCAGGCTCTGTAAAGGTAGGATCTATGTCTGTCTGGACCTCTAGTACCTAGCACAGTGCCTACCACATAGTAAACTAAAAATAATGTTATTTAATTGAGTTGTGCAACTTCTAATTTGTAAGTAGGTAAAATTAAAGTCTTCCTGAGAATATAGAGATTTTGAAGTATTGGCTGCATCTCAGGGAAGAATCTGATCTAGAACCTTTCTTCTCAAAGTGCGGTCCTCCAACCAGCAGTACTGTCATCACCTGGGAGCATGTTAGAGCTGCAGAATTTCAGGCCCCACTCCAGACCTGCCGAAGTAGAACCTGCATTTTACGAAAATTCCCTAGGTTATTCAAATACATGTTAGAGATTGAGAAGGACTGCTCTAGAGAACCTTGTGAAGCATAGAGACCCATAGCTTTTGTAGCAAAGACCCTGAGTTATCAATTGTGGATCAAAAATCCTACTACAGCAACTTCCTGGATGTTTTTTCATTTATAATGCTAAAGAGGCTTCTAGCAAGTCTTTCTCCCCTTTCTACTTTGGTAGTGGCCTCTTTCCCTGGTAATCTCTGGGTAACAGACTTTTCCATTTTCCTCACCACTCTCTTCTCTGCTTAACTTATGAGCCACCTACTGCTGGGGACTGATTGCAAGGCATTGTTTAAATGAGGAACAAAAGTGATTTCTCATTACAAAAAGGTTAGAGATCTTTGACATGAAGAATTTGGTACCTGTTTAGTTGGCTTTGGAGCTGATAAAAAGAAAGCAGACGGTGATATTCACCATCTATACAGAAAACAGGTATATAAAACAGAGAATCACCTGAAAAATGTGTTCGTTTCTTTAACCATGTTACGATTTGTCTATCTGGCTTTTCTCTCCCTGTTTGCATTGTATCACGGACAAAAACTAGAGGTAAGAATCTGTTTTGTTTTCCTTTCATGCCTCTGCAGAGAATCAGCTGTTAATCTAGTGAGGAGTGGCTCCTACACCCGGCAGCTATGGAGGGATGAAGCAAAGGGAAATGAAACCCCACAGACAATTGCTCCTTCCACCTATGTATCAACCTACTTGAAAAGGTACCAGGCTCAAAGGGGTGGGAGATGATTTTCATCACTCTGTCCATGGGAATATGGGTAATAATTGCATGCTTTTTAATATCCAATTAGCATCACAAAAATGAATCAAAAGATAAATTGCTTTTAGATTTCTTGGAACTAACATCTTGACTAATTTAAAATTAATTAATTTTCTTAATAACTGAATTAAAGTAAGCTAATTCCAAATTCTCACTACAGATCTGGCTTTATATTCCATTCTCTCAGTCCTATTAAAATCTTCAATGAGAAGTGACTTCTAGTAATCTCTGGGCAAGACTGAATTTAAATCATCCTTGTCCAGTAGCTGGTTCTCCCGTTTCTAAAATTAGAGTAGTTCTCATCTCAAGTTATATTTTTGGGGGAGGAAGGCGGGGGACATTTTAGGGTGGTGAGGGGAGGGAAATGGGGAGTTATCTATTGCATTAAAGAAGTTTCATATTGAAGCTTGTTAATTTAGGGACTTGAGTTGTTTTTTTTTTATGACTTTAACGGCCCTCAGATCCATCAAGATGTGAAACTCGCAAGTTTGGTGCAGAGAAGGTACATGGGTTTCCTTCCTCTTTTCTCATTTATATTCCCTTTTCTGCAATTATTTTCTTTGCCACGTACTAGCCAGCAAACAAAGCACCTTTGCCAGAGCCATTATGCTTTAAAATATACTTAATTAATATTTTAATTTGAACTTTGCTGCTGATGTGGAAGAATCTGTTTTTCATTGCTTACTTTGAATTCTTTCTTCACTTCCATTTAACCCCTGCAACTGCCTCCTCACACCATAGCCTTCATCATTAGGTTTTTTAGATGACTTGTTGGCTACCTTAGAAACAGGCCTTGGCCGTAGACTATATGAGCAGATTAACTCTTTGGGATCAAAACTTATTTCCACTTGACAGGAGGAGTCATCAACTAGCTAATGCTGGAACATGGGAAATAGTAGAGCTATAAAACAAACAGCCACTGTTGCCTTTTAATGTTCTTTAGTTCTGTAGATACATCCTATAAGAAAGGGCTCAACTTTGAAAGTACACAAGTAGGGTTCAGGGATCTCACTGACTCTTTATGATATAAGCCAGGTGTTTTTGGCTTTATGAGGCTATCACCTGTTTGTTTTAATGACTAAGGCCTTGGTCTACCCAGGTACATTATTCCTTGTGGTTGAATCCAAGAACAAGAAAACTTTTCTAAGAAAATAATATTCTAGATCTAGGAAAGAGAGAAAGCTGACATTTAATTTCCAGGCAGGGAGTTGTTTTGTGGTGAATTTGTTGATTTTCATGATCCGAATCCTCAGCAAATGGGATGAGCAGCATTTGGTTTAATAGGTGTAGTCTGGCAAAGTTATGGTGAACAAAGGAGGGAAGCGCTGCCTCTATTTAGGGTGGAAAGCATGCTTAATGATGTGAGCACTTTTTGAGAAAAGATCTACTATTTGCTTCATACCTTGGATTTCTAAAGCTCTTCTTCTATAACCCTAAAGCACTTTATGATTTTATAAAATTCTATCTTCTGATGTTTTCAAGAGAAATGACTCATGCCATCGCTGTTTAAAAGAGAAAGTGTGAGGAAAAATTTGTCATTCCCTGGCTGTGCCAAACCTTGGTTTACTTTCCATTTTCTAGTTCATCTCATGTCTTCTGGCAGAAATCTCTATCGCATGGCCTTTGGAAAATACTTATTTTCCAAAGAAGGCTTCATAGCTTTTGCTTTGATCACCCCCCTCAAGTATCTCATTACTATCATAGTTAAGAAGTTTTTTAAATTTTAATCCAAATAATTTTTTTGCTACCGTTGAGATGGTTCTTACCTGTCTTCAATTAAAACAAAGAAGAATTGCCTTTCATTGTTCATACAGTATTACTTTCTAGACTTAAAACTTTAAATCCTCCCAAAGGCATTTTGCTTTGGGCTAAATAAATGCAGTTCTCAAAATCATTTTTTTAACATAGCTTCTTTACTCTTCTCTACTTTTAAATTTTAAATCTCTGCTCCAAAACCTCTCCAAATTCTCTGGTCTTACTTTAGCTTTTGCAGTGCTATTTCTATGTCGGGTAGACATTTGGGGTTGCATGATTTTTGCCTTGGATTTGTTGGGAATTATTTTTTTCTAATGAAATTATTCCGTTGCCTATTATTTCCCTTTCTTAGCCTCTACTCTTGTCATATACTATACTTTCCTGCTTTCTCTTGTTAAATATCTCTGTTCCTTCACATTCCTTCATTCTTTTGGATGATTGACCAAAAGATCATCCTTCAAAGAGTGATGAGTCCTTCACTCTTTTGGATGATTGCCTGCTTGCTGCCAGTGGCCCAGCTCTAGCTGGAGTCGATCACTCCACTTCTCAGTTGTCACACCCTCTCTTTGGTCTGCATTCCTTTTAAGTGCACACTCTGGGTGGGAAGGTGGTGCTGGGCAATGGTGAGTGAGCAGCATGTCCTGAAGAAAGTGACTGTGTGCTGTTTTGCAGTGCTTCATTTGGTAGAAGTAGTGACCCCACAAGTCCCTACATTTCAGCCAATCGCAATTCATCTCCTGCTACCTCACCCATTACCATTGGTTCATCTACCTCTCAGGGCAGCCAATGGCAACCTGCCTCTTCTTGCCCTGCACCAATCAGTGCAAACACTACCGCATCTGTACAGCACGGCAGGTAAGGCTTCTTGGAGCCATTTGAGTTGCACTCATCAAAGTTAATGCCTCTGAAAACACATATGAGATTTGAACCAGACTTCGTCGCTGTAGAAGCAAGTTTGAATTGCTGTGAAAATGTCTGTAATTTAATGAGGATGCTTTTGCTTTGATTTTTATTAGCCAGTTAACAGTTACTTATTGAATAATCATAGGGTATGTGTCATTGTACTTGGTGTTTAGGTGTCAACTAAATATGACTGCTTTCATTTCTGAACAGCCTGACCAGTTGTGATTACAATTTGAGGGTCACACTATTGTGGTAAATTAAATATAAAAAATATTGCCATGTTTTGCTTATGTTAATTTTATAGTAATTATGAGTTGGAATCTCTTGTATTTAGTCTTTTTGGAAGATAGCAAACGAGGGCTGTCCAGAAAGTATCTAGCTATTATGAATATAACGAGAATGGTTTGCTCGACATCAATGTAACCTGGCAACCAAGGCGAGTGGACTAGAATGCACATGTGTGAACAATGACAACTTCACTGCACTAGTCAGTGGGGCGCTAGACGCCATTGAGAGAGCACGTGTACTGTGTGGACGTCGCATGCAAGATGACTGAGTGAGTAGAGCAGCGAATCTGCATCAGATTTTGCATTAAGCTTGAACATTCCTCTGTGGAAACTATTCGGATGATTCAGAAGGCTTTCGGGGATGATGCAACAAGTGCAGCGCAAATAAAAGTGTGGCACAGACGCTTCAAAGATGGTCGAGAATCTGTCGAAAGTGATCCACATTCTGGAAGGCTGCAATAAGCAGAACACCTGAGAATGTCGAATGTGTACGGGTTAGGTTAAGAGACGCTGGGACAATGGTGTGAAAGTCCCAATGTCCCTGCTTTGAGGGGGACTGAGGCGTCATTGTCCTGTGTACAATGTTTCTTGTAATTTGTATCTTCTTCAATCAGTGTCCCTATTTTTTGTATTACATGGCTGGATACTTTCTGGACAGCCTTCGTATAAAACCAAATCAGAAGGAAAAGTAACTTACATTCCAAAAGCCTCCCCATAGCCTTCTAAAAACTTCCAGCCAATGAGGGTGTTTTGCTGGAAACAGTATGAGAAGGGAGAGATGTGTGTTTGACTAAAATGTGTTCTGGGGGCAGTGTCTTCTTGGTTTTCGAGTTCATCTAAGGGGTAGCATGGCAGAGTGTCATTGTGAAAGTACAGCAGGACTGTGGCTGTGATCTTAACTGTGGTTTTTAATCCTTTATGTGTGGCCAGAGACCTTTTTACTTGTGGGTATGGCAAAGGGTCCCCTATTTTGAGTTGTTTGTACAACTGACGCAAAGAAAATGAAAACATGTTCACAATGATAGTGTTTCTATAAGAACACAGATGATGATGGTGCTTGATTGATATTTGTCGGTTTACTAGATTTCTTCCCCTAAAATAAGTGGTGATCATTAATTCGCCTAGGAGGGACAGGTTTATGATGGGTTATTAATAATAATACTGTATAATTATGTAGAAATTTATTAGGTCCCCATAATAAAGTAGTTGTATAGATATAGTAAATACTATCACCATAGTTGAAGAAATTGAAACACAGAGGTTACTTGAGTAACTATTAATGGCTGGAACTAGGGGAAAATAATTACAGCTGCCATTTGTTGAACCCCATTATGTGACAGGCTTGCATTAGGTACTATACAAAAATTATATTGGGATTTGGTTTACTCACACATGACAGTAAATCCAAATAACAGTGGCTTAAATAAGATAAAGGTTTATTTTTTTCTTGCACTTTAGGAATTCCAGAAATAGGCAGCGCTGGCACAGTAGCTCCAAAGTCGTTAAAGGATCCAGGTTTTTTCTGTCTTTCTGCTCCACAATCCTTACATCATGGCTTCGGTTTCCATGGGTTGCCTCATGGTCCAAAATAACTGCTGGAGCCCTAGCCATCCTGGCTGCATTCTAGGCAGGAAGAGGGAGGAAAGGTGGAAGCAGACACAGAGGGAATACCTCTGAACTCAGAATTTTCCCAGAAGTACTAGTTTTCTGCTTATGTTATATCTCGTTGAATACCTCTAGCAGCCAGGGAGACTGAGAAATGTGGATTTTAACTAGGGTCATTGCTGCCCTCACTAATATAGTAATTCTGTTGGGAATGAAGAAAGGGACAATGGACATGGGTTAGGAAACAAGCTGTCTCAAACATGCACATATTATTTATAGTCTCATAATGAGCTCCCCAGTATATGAAGTATTATTGTATAGATGAGGAAAGAGACCAAAAGCTTAATCAACTGCCCAGGGTCACACAGCTAGTGAGGAACTAAGGTAGGATTTGAACTCAGATTTGTCTGTTTCAAAGCTCTTGTCTATGTTGTCACTATTGTATTTCCACTGAGTTTATATTTTATTCTGGTTATTAGTTTAGGTGTTCTACATACGTTATTTTATTTAATCATTCCAGGAGCCCTGTATCATATCCCCATTTTAGATGAAGAAGAGATCAGAGAGGTTAAATTGTCTTAAACTTGGTCCTAAGTGGTTCCAAAGCCCATATTTATTCTACTCCATTATACAATGGAGTAGAATAGCCTCTGATCCCTGCTGTAGAGTTTTTCCTATTCTGCTCCTAACAATCTACTTGTAAAATTGTACCACATTTCAAAATAATAGTAAAAGTCATATTATATAATTTAGTAAAATTAAATCCTTGGCATTTCTATAGCTTAAGAAATTATAGAAAGACCAAAACATGTTATTAACCTAAAAAAGAACTTCAGGTAAGGTTTTGATAAGTATAACTTTTTATAGCTGTGTTTCTGGCTGATTTTATTAGTACTTCATATAGGCTCATATCTTGTAAGTCTGAGGAATTGTTTTCCTTCAATTTTTTTTATTAGAAAATAAACACAGGCCAGGTGTGGTGGCTCACACGCCTATAATCCTAGCACTTTGGTAGGCTGAGGTGGGAGGATCACTTGAGGCCAGGAATTTGAGACCAGCCTTAGCAACATAGTGAGACCCCGTCTCTACAAAACAATACAAAAAAATTAGCTGGGTGTGGTAGCCTGTGCCTGTAGTCTCAGCTACTTGGGAGGCTGAAGCAGGAAGATTGCTTAAGCCCAGGAGCTTGAGGTTGCTGTGAGCTATGATGACGCCACTGCACTGCAGCCTGGGTAATGGAGTAAGACCCTGTCCCATTCATTCATTCATTCATTAATAAATAAATTCACCTTTTTTCTGAGTCATTAATTGTTCTGGAGAGGTAGCTTTTATTTTTTAGATACTACTTCCATCTTTAAAAATATTCTATTTTTATATTTGTATCTAGGTACCATATTTATATTTTTGTGTTCTGATTATTTCTTTCAAGCGTATTCTAATAATGTGATTATTTGGAAGTAAGCTTATAGCTGCTTGTGAACATTTCTGATAATAATTAGGAGTAGGTGGAAAAAACAGATTTTTAACATTCACGCTTTTCATTGCTTTTTGCATCTCTGTGAGTGTCAATTTTGGATCTCTGTTACCCCAGCAACAAGCCGTGACATCACAAATGATAGCTTTTTGGGTAGAGAGCCAATGGTTGCTCCCAACTCTTTGTTAAGAAACAAAGATCTTATTTTCATGTAAATGACTTTAATTATACAGCTTGTTGTTGAAAAGTGTGTAGTTAAGGTTACATATAGAATCCTATTCAGTTTTTGTTTCAATTTGTCACTTGGGCAGTTACAAATATAGACAATTAGGCATTTGGTTAAATGGAAAGAGAGAGCAGTTGCTGAACTACGTGAGGGAGAACTAAACATACTGAGATTATAGAATATTTATCAATTGTCTCTGGATAATCCAAGAAGATGGTCGTCAAATCTAGGCCGAGGACTACCACAAAGATTCCCACTGCCAGGAATTAAGGGACAGGTGGAGACTAATATCGTAAGTGACTTTTTCATGTATAAAGAGGCCCTGTCTCCGTGTGCATGTGTGTGAAGACCAGATGCTACTGGGGAGTCATTTAAAGCACTCTTGCATATGTCACTATCTTGCCTTGTGCCATAGCTAATGATTTTTGTTTGTTTTTTAATCTCGGGCAAAAAAAAATCTCATAAAATGTGATTCCTCAGGCAAAAGATTTTAGACTAAATGTGTAATCATACTGTTTCAAGATTTACAAGCTCAAAATAAGAAACAAACAAATAAAATCTGAGCAAGAAGATTCTCTAGTTAAACCTCTCTCTAACCCTTCTATCTCTATACCAGTGCTTTGTTGTGCAGCACGCCTAACCGTTCTCTTTCTGCCTGTCTCTTTTGGATTTCAGGATTCCTCCCAAATCCCAGTCTGAGTCGATAGCAGAGAAAACAGCAGACAATGTCTCTTCTAGCACTCCGCTCTGTGTGATCACCAATCGCCCTCCACCTAGCACTGCCAATGGGGTTTCAACTGCCACTGTGCTCTCCACTGCTGGAACAGACTCCTCTCTGGAAGCCAGGGAGAAGAGGAGGTATGTTAGGTCACTGATTTTACTTGTAGGACTCTGCTTTGAGGTAGGAGATACAGGAGTGGGCATAATGTCTTTTCCCCAATCTCAAATAAATTCATGAAAATAGATCTCCATGTTACTGTTTGGGTTCTGTCTTTTGCTTCTGGGCAATTTTTGGTAGAGATCTCAGTTATTTCTGATTATATAACATAGACACTTATTCTATTATGGTTATAGGGCATGTCTTTTTCTATTTGTCTTATGATACAGCCATTTGTTAGGCATTATTTCTGCATTTTTGTGACAAGAACCTGAAGCACAGAGAAGAATCTTTTGTTCTGAGTAGCTTATGATGACTTCTCTGGCAGCAAAGAAAAGTAACAGTATGATAAAAGGCTCAAAGAAATAAAGCTCGGATATCAAGTTTTAATTATTTTGAGAAGAATACCAGAAAAGGAAATGAGTAGTATGTGATGATGTGGTAGAAGGATAGAGACTGGATATTCTGTAATTTCTTTGGAGACAAGTTATGAGAGAACAATTGTGAATTGACATAGGAGAGACTTACGGTAGAAGCTAAGAAGGACTTTTTGATTGTCAGGATTAAGAGAAGCTGTGGAAGATGTGACCAGGGGAGAATGGGCCATTTTCTTCCACTTGAAGAAGTACAAAAAATAGAATGCACTCCCTTTGGGAGTTTCAGATCTGAAGACTAAGGCTATAATTTTCCCTTCTTAAAACTAGAAAAACAGGTGAAATCTTATGAAAATTTAGATTTCAGTTTGACTTTATATTATTTTGAATATCCATAGGAAGGAGATTTTTTATTTATGTGTATGTAGGTGTAGTAAGTAAAAAAATCTTGTCTATAAGATACAAGTTAAACTTTTTGTTTATTATAAGGAGAGCTCTAATATGTCTAATGTGTCTACGTTTTGAGAAGGAAGGGAAAGGAGATATTAAGTTAGTTGGAAAATAGTGCTTTTCTTCTTTCCTTTCTTTTTTTTATTTCTTTACATAAAGACTGAAGGAAACCAATTTTCTGAGCTAATAGGTTTCAGAGCTAATAATTTTCCTCTTTTAATTGCCCTCCAGCCAAGGAAATATTAATAAATCAATGTTGAATAGGTAATGCTTATGTATTTAATAGGTCAGATGTAATTTAGATACTGTTAGTTTCATCTAGAAACTAAATTCAAAAGTAATCTTTTCATTAGGTTAAAAAATTTCTCTTTAAACTATCTTTCTACACTGAGAGAAGTAAATTGATCATTAAGATCATGATCCCAGAAAGGAGGGAGAAATTAGATTTTTTATCAAACTGCATTATTAAATACCTAGTTGCATGAACTATTATTTAGACAAACTTAGATAGTTACTGCCTTCTGGGAATTTCATGACCTTCAGTCAGTTACATGATACCTGCTACAGATTTTGGTTTTGTTTTTTAGTTGAATTCAGAACAATAAAAGGGAACTCTCAAATGACAAAAGTGAAGAGAACTCAAAAACCAGAGTGGTTTGAGTGGCCCAGTATCTATGTAGAGTCCTGTTTAAATGGGAACCCACATATATAGGGTTGGTATCAGACCTATATGTAGACCTTAGGGTTTAGAAGCTCATATTTCAATGGTGTGAGTGTGTAGGAAGGATGGCTCCAGACCTACTAGGCTGAGATCTGTAACCAAGAACCTATATCAAGCTAGAAATCTCAAACGGCTGCCCAGTTCATGAAAAGGGTACTTTGCCCATAGCTCAAAGAAGTGGCAAGGAAGGAGGTCTAAACAAGAGTTTCGACAGGGACAGCAAAGTCATTTGTGAGAAATTTTCACTACCCATATAGTTTGGAACTCCCAAGCTAAAAATTTAACATAGAAACTGGGTCTGTATTCATGAAACTTTGTGACGTTGCACAAGCAAATTCAAAACCACCTTGAAGGAACACATCTGCAACCCAGGGTATAGGGATTTCTATGAAACAATTCCTACCAAAGATGGATTCACATGAAACATAAACACTGAAGGAAATGAATCACCATGAGGGAGAGTCAACAGATGCATGTTCTAAGATAAACTCATAGATGCAGATTAATATGTAATAGAAGTTTTAAATGCGGAACAGAAACTTCAAACTATCACTGGAATACGTAGCAATAATTAGAGGTGACTGGCTGTATTGAAAATAGACACACCTACAGGAACAGTTAGGTAAATGAATCAGGTGTGGTTTTTAAAAATATAAGATTCTGCAGAATTATATCTGTAGAGTCCTGTTTAAATGGGAACCCACATATATAAAGCATTTAACAATCATTTATTGAGAGACTGCCATGTACCAGGCACAGAGTCATTAAGGATATAATGTCAAAGAAAACATCTTTTCTGCTCTTGAAGATCTCAACTCTATGTTGAGGAAGGGTAAACAAACAAATCAAATATTATGGTGCAGTTGTTAAGTGCTATCATAAAGATACATACAGGTAGGTTGCTACGGGAGCACAGAGGAGAGGCATCTAAATTAGATTGAGTAGGGGGACAGGAAAAGCCTACCAGAGGAGGTGACTGGAGTTGAATGTTGAAAGACAACTGGAAGGCACCTGTAATAAGTAACAGGAGGGTGGTATTTTAGAGGAAACACAAGAAATTCAAGACACAAACAAGTTCAGTACACCTGAAGCTAGGAGAAAGTGAGGCCAAAGTAGCATTTCTGAAAGTGTCTTTTGTGAAATAGATTTAGATGAAGGAAAAAATAGCATTCTGTGGCCAAACGAATTTGTGAACAGTGGGTTAAACAAGGTTAAACAGGATCACTCAAACGTCTTCTCAAGGTCATTCCTCTCAGAGGGGTGGGAGCGAGGAGTGGACATGGGAGTGATTAGAATTTGCAGCATTTTCCAAATTTCTGTGTCCATCGAATAGTTTTTTTCTTCCCACAGAAAACCAAGACTGGTATTCCACTGGATAAACTTTGGAAATTGTGGAGCTAGAGAGGTAGGCAGGAACCAAATCATGTAGATTTTTGTCTACACTATGCTAAGAAACTTGAATTTATATTCTCAAAGCTGTGGAATACAACTGAAGGATTTTCAGCACGGGAATGACTTGATCAAATAAAACATATAATTTAAGCTTTTACAGAATTAAAGCCATTTAGTTTCTCCCTCTAAACAAACATAAACTGAAAGATAAAACATCAGATGTTTTGAAAACAGCTAAATTTTCCTTGTGAAAGAACGTGCTGGGTACTAATTCTTGCCTTAGAAGCTGCAGCTTTCTCTGTAATCAGCTCATTGTGGAAGCATTTTGACTCCTGCTGGGAAACCTTGATGGAGGCCTGAAGCCTGTATTCACAGGTCCAATTTGAAACAATTAATGACCATTGGGATAAATGGGGCTTTAAAACTGGCCACAGCAAGATCTAACCAGTGGAAAGTCATCTCTCAAAATAATCTCCATTTGCAGGATAGTTAGAGCACTTGGATTGGGGAGTGGGTCTTAGCATTAAATTGCACAGCTGGCTCTCCTTTTCTGAGAACGTTTCAGTCTAAGAGAGGATAAGTGGGTGCATGTGTACAATTGGCCAGTGATCATTCTCAGCTTTACACCCTGGTGGTAACAGTTCTCTACTCAGTTTAACTACTGATAGGTTGTGAAAGCTAGATACACAAGGGTGCGTTATGATACCAAATAGTAATAAACATGGAAATGTTAACACTGGATTTTTCTGGGAGATTGCAGATAATTTTTATTTTATTTTATTTGTATTTTCCAAAGTTCCAGATTGATAAAATATTATTGTTATAATGGGACAGAGAGAGCAGGGAGGCTTGAAAAAAAATTAACAGTAGGGATAACAATCTCTGAGAATGTAAATCTGTGAAGATGGCTGTGGTCATTGAAGAGCAAATATAATAGTCAAAGATTCAAGGTTTACGGGATCCTAGATAATTTATGATTTTGCATACATAGCTCAGGGCAGAACTTCTGAAAGAGTTTATTACTTTTGAGAAGGGCATTATCGTGGGTTTGGGAGTTTTCTTTCCGAAAAAGCTCAAATGTGCTCAAATGTATTCCCTTTACATGACAGAAAGGAATAGGAGTTATGCTTCCTATTTTACAAACAGGAATGCTGAGGGCCTAAAAGAACAGTTTGCTTAATAGCACACTTTGAGTCAGAGGCACAGTGGAGACCATGACTTAGGCCTCTCCTTTCTCCTCATGGAACTCGGTATTTCTTCCTTTGAATTTAAGCATTATTCATTCAGAATAAAGGTTTTGATTCAGGGGCCAGTCCTTCTTCATCCATAGCTCAGAATACAGCAGTCTGTATCTTCATGGCATTCTGATAACCACCATCCGGTCTTTGGATTGCTGTGGGAACTATAGAAACCAACATCTCCACCTGATCACGAAGGGGCTGATTTGCCTGGCAGACAGCAGGACAGAAGTGGCAAGTGGCAAGCAGTTGGCAGATAACTCTTCAGGGATACCAGAGCCAAGCAGCAGCTGTCACAATAGTGTAGTGGTTGGGTTCACTTTCCAAAGCTCCAGGTTTTCCTTAGCAACAAAATGTAAACAAGTCCTTTGGCTAATATTAGAGTCTGATAGTGTCTGCCTTTGAGTCTCTTGTTCTATTTCTCCTCTAGCCTTTTCCCTCTCCCCCCACACCAACATTCAATTTTGCATCTTTTTTGTGGGTGGCCTTTCTTTTTTTATAGAAATGGCTAAACATAGTTTTCCTCCACAACTTGCTAAAATTGTTTCTCTCTCCCAAATAGCCACATTACATGCGATTCTGCTTTGCTTGGTCAAGATACAGTCAGTACTGGCTGAGTTATATATACCACACATATCAACCTTCTTGAATCCCTTGGGGATTCTAAGGTAGTTATTCCTGCTAATGTGAAGCTGTCAGCAGATTAATTTGGCATCATCTTTGGAATGTTAGAATTTTAAACCAAGTAATTAAACTCTGAGTCATGGTTTTTTAAAAGTCATTGCGTTCATCCCTCTGTCTCTAAGCTAAAGACTGGCGGCTGTCAATTCAAAAAGGTACTCTAGAAAAGAGATTTTACAAACTCCTCCAGTCTCTCTCCATTTTTGTTCTAAAATGACTATTAATCTAGAAGTCTGCAGCAATGCTGAATTTACCAAGTTTTTTCTCTACTGATATAATCTCTCTCTTCCTAAGTATGAATATTGAACAGGAGGAGACTGAAATGTATGTAGCAGAAGGTACATTTTCTATTATATTGCCATTCTGGAGGTCTCTGGGTTGCTTATACAATTAGGATTACGCTATGGGACTCCAAACATTTCTGGAATAGAAAGAAAGGAAAAAGTGGTTGGGCCCTAATCCTTAGGTAACAGAATAACAAGAGGTTTTACCAGGCTGAAAACACTTTGCAAACAAAACTGCTTTCAGTGTTATATGGCACATTTTTTTTGTGATTTTTTTTTCCAGAATATGTCTACTTTGAAATGATAATGATGATATGTGAAATTAGGCTACGCCTAGATAACGTACACTCCTATGTAACTGTGAAAGGCTGGACTTAGTGGGAAGAGCACAGGATCGATTTAAGTTCTAGGTCAGCTTCTTATTTGCTGTGTGATTTTGGTTAAATAAATCAGGTTCCCTTTCTGACCCATTCCGTATATGTAAAAAAAGGGATAATACTACCGTGTATGCTGGTTGTGGGGATTAGAAATAATTCATGGGTAACCCAGATGCCCCTAAGCCTATGTCATGGAGCTATTGTGAGGGTCAAATGAAACAGACTGTGTGAAAGCACTTTGCAAACTACAAACCAATTTAGAGATATATATGACAATTATTTATGTTGTCATCAATAAAATGCTTTTTTGGCTTTCATTAAGATCTGTGCTTACCTTCTTCAAAGCTAATGTATTTGGAAATAAGATCTAACCCAAAATGCTACATATTGATTCCATTTTAGATTTCAGATTGTTTTATTTAATATTTAAACTCTACATGCTATAGGGATTCTATATCTCAGGGTTATGAGACTTATTTTCTTAATTTAAACCCATTTGTCCTGTCTTTGATCTCTTTGCCTATTATTTATAATGTCATGCATTGCTGTGATGTGCTTTCTGAAGCCCTAAGGGAAAATCTCCACAGTGGTAACATAGTGACAGCCATATGCAGGTACTTTTCGATGCCTTTTCTCCCCTCGCTAGGAGGTGTTCAGGAACCTAAGTACTTGCACATTTATTCGAAGTGACAACTAGTGAAATAAGTGTGATGATAATGCTAGCAGTTGCCCCTTGCAGGAAAGTTTGAGCCTGGGTCTCCTATCCTAGTGATATTCTTTGTATTAAAAGCGCTAGTAATTCCCTTCCACAGATTTCTTTCCTGCCTAAGTTTCTGTTGTTTTGCAAACAAGTATATTCCATACTATGCTATTGGATATTTTTGATACTAGGGTATACATGTTTATATATTGGTTATTGTGATGATTATATAACGCTGTGAATACACTAAAAACTATTGAATGGTACACTTAATGAGTATATGAATTATATCTCAATAAAGCTGTTTGAAAATAGCATTAGTACTATTTAGCCCCATTAAACACTTCTGGGAAGGAAGACCTGGATGTTGTCTAGTAAGAGTTAACACAATGAGATTTAAAGCCTTGAATGAAAAGTCTATTTTCTTTTTCTCATATTTCTGTTGCTACACACGGCTATCGCAATACCATCTCACTTCATTTTCCAGAGATAAGGGCATTTCTCATGCATTTCCTTAGCACACCACTTAGCTGTTCGGGAGTGGAGGCTTGAAAAGTTTCCTCTCTTCCTCAGTCCACGTGTTGAGAAGAAAGGACAAGAATACATTCCCTCGTGTGGCAGAACCTCTGGTGGTTCAATCCCAGTTCCCCAGCCACTTCAGAGTAAAGAAGCAGTCACCTAACACCTGCTACTCATGGCCCTTATCAGCCATGTTTTTGCAGTTAATCTCCTTCTGATAAAGTGGTTCTTTTTTCAGAGCTGTGAGTATTGGTGACATGTAGGAGGGACCAAAATTTTGTGCCCTCACTCAACCCCCTCCTTCGCTTCTACCAGTTAATTTTCCCATATTAGAAAAAGACAGTTGCTTGTAACAATCTCATCAAATGGGCTCTGGTGTTTACTAGGCAAGGCCAGCCAGAGGAGTGGCACCTGTTTGCTGAAAATTGGGCTTCTGGGAAAGCTGCCACACAGGTGCGTGGCAAGGTGTGTCTGAGGTACCCTGACCTGCTCTCACCTGGAATGATTTGATCTGGCAGTGGAGTTCCTTGCCATTCCCAGTTTTAAGGAAATCAAGGCACAGGAAGTTGATCTGTGCATTCTGGGGAACTGAGACAAACCTCTGCCATGGTTTTACTCGCACTCTCAGCGTTTGGGGCTAACTGAGGTGTGCTGAGTTGAGACATCAACAAGTGCTGGACATGGAATGGCAGAAGCAGCAGGTAAAATTTCTTTGTTTGATAGCTTTGATATCTAGAGGCATGTTTCTACTGTCTGACTTCTCCATTTCCTTACAGGTCTTTGGGAAGCTGGCTTGGTTGCGTGCGTTGTTTTGCTGGTGTGGCTGGGGGAGGACGAGAGGGCGGTGGTAAGAGTAAGATACAGGGTGTTCAGAATGACCGGTTTGAAACTTCTCTGGTGTTCCTTTATATTCCTAATGAATTTAATCATGTGCACTGACTTAAGGATCATACCCAAGAGGTTAGGGTAGTAGAGGACAATCGAGAATTTCAAGAAGTAGGAATATGCTTCTCTTTTTAAGAGGAAACTGATATTGGTACTGTTATTCTTAAGTTGGATGGTAATACAGAGCTGGTAGTTGTAGTATTCTTTATGTCTTGTTTGTCTTAAATATTACATAATATGTATTTTAAATAAAACAAGGACAAATTGTCGGATATTTAGGGCAATTACAGAGAGAAGCTGGTTTGGTAGGTGAAGGGGCAGATTGAAACTTGAGGCGGCCTTTGAAATTATCAAATGAAGAGACTAGTTCAATAAGGTCTTCTGGGGAAAAGCTGTTCACTTACTACAAACTGTATAGTCAGATTGACTCTTAATGGAAATAAATGTTTTCCACGTATATAAGATGAGAAGTTTCCTAATTGATCTTATATGCTCAGAGGACTAGTTTCTGGACAAAATTCAAAATCATGCCGAGTCAGGCAGTATAGAAAATCCCGCTGATGGTTAGTCGTTTTAGTCTTGTAGAGAGATTACTCATCAGACTCTTTGAATTCTACTTATTCAAAACTGTACGATTCTCCCTTTTTTTAAATCCCTTTCTCTCTATTCTTCTTCCTGTATTTTGTATCTTTGGTAGTTGTGTCACTTTACCTAGGTAGAAAACTTAGACCATTTCCTGAACGTTTTACTTTCATGACCCTCTTCCTTGATCCACATGTAACCTTCTTTCTGGAATGGCTTTTTCTCACCACCTCTGCTTACGAAATCGTATTTATACTGTAAGAACTCCTGCGCATAAACCCCACTACTGATTGCCCTGCTCCCCAAGCCCGAGGCTGAAACTATTATTCTCTCCTTCGTGTTCTTCTGTAGCCCTGTTCTCAGGACGGGTTTACTAATTAATTAAATGGTACGTGATCTCTCTTCATTACTACATTATGAGCTTCTTGATGCTGCTTTTTTAAATTGAGTTTTCTTCACACCACAGAGCCTAACACACAGTAGATGTTGGGTAAATGTTTACTGAATATAATTATTTCTCAGATGAAAATAAGCCCCTGTGTCCTAATCATCTATGCCCATAAGATGGCAGCAGAGGAATGTCGGTTAATCTACTTGAGTGTAATGCTCCCCAAACCCCTATTTTGTGTTTGGGACAGTTTGCAGATGAGCACGTCTATCCCATTCCATTTGAAGTGTTTTAATACGGGGAACGCAGGTATTTTCTGGCATATGGAGGCCCTTTGTGGACTTCCCCTCTGGTGCTTCACTCAAGAGCAGCAGGCACAAGGTAAAAAAGCTCCCTGGGTCACAAGGGAGGATACCTAGTTTACTCTTCAGCTAAGCACATAGTTTATGCCTTCTCAGGCAAGCCATTTAACTTCTCTAGTCTCAGTTTCTTAATCGGCTAATTGGTAGAGTTAGGAGATCTGTGGGTACTATTGGATTCTAAAATAACAGCATTCTAAGTCAGCAATGACTGTCTTAGTTATGTGCTCAGTATTATGCTGAAAACTGTGGGTATAGTAAGGGTTGTGGCCTCAAGATAGAGCACATCAGATATAAGCATAGTAAACCATGATCGTATATTGAATACTATATCCTTGAGTGCAAAATTATGTTCGGGTAGGTACGTTAGGAGTTCAGAGAAGAAGGTGAATGGTGTAGGATGGAGTGGTTAGGAAAGTTTCCTGGGGCCAGTGGAGGTACGATTGAGTTGGCTTTCAAGGTTTAAATGGGATAAGAGAATTAATGTTTTTGAAAATTTATTATGTGCCCAGTACCCTGCTAGATGCATTTAAGCTTCGTAACTTTGTGGGATATATAATATTATTTTAATACATATGAGTAAGAGAATGAATTAAGGCTCAGATAGATTAAGGAACTTGCCCACAGTTATAGAATTATTATAGAATGAAAAGCCAGGATTTAAAACCAGGTCTTTCTGCGGAATGATAGCTGCAGAGGTGTCACCAGGCCCTTCACAGTATAGCCATGCGGAGCACAAAAGTGCTTGCCCCATCGAGGTCAGGACTAGATGTATGTTACACCAGTGATTTCACATCAGCCAAAGAACGTCACCTGTCACGTTAATGTTGTTAGTTTGATTTTTATGGAGTTTGCATTTTATTTTTAAATTTTAGTTCTGTAATTATATAAAAGCTATAAGCAGTATTTAATCGGATACGTGCCTATGTTTAAGTAATATTATAATAAAAATAACTTAAGTAAAAAAAAAAAAAAACAACACAGGTCTTTTGGCCTTCAAAGCCCACACTTGCTCTTCCACACCACCAAGCACATACATCCTGTGAGTCAATCTTAGGAGGACCATTCTATACCGTGAGCGTGGCAATATGAGCACAGTGGTTAGAAACTCTTGATATTTCTTTGAAGGAAATATAGAACTTTTAGGAAATGAGTAGTTGTCTTGGGAGATGTCACTTCTGAAAATGAAGCAAATTGAAAACTTTCTACCCTCTCTGTAATCTAAATGGGAAATATGGGTTTTTTTGAAAACCAAACGAGAAGCTGTCTTACGGGTCACCTGGCTTGTTCAGTGTTGGGAGAGGATGCAGCATACGAGAAGTTTATCTTTGGGAGAGTCCCAGGGCCTTGGGCAGGCATATTTCTATTTTAAGAAGTACTTAAAAAATGGAATTGGCTGACACACTTACTTGAATGATTGACTGTTTTTGATTCTTCTTCCTTTTTGTCTCTTAGTTTACCCTGGGTAGTATACTGACCTACCTCTTTAATTGATTTCCTCTGAGATAAACTAGTCTTCTAACCTAAAAAAGGGAACTAGAATGTGATAATCCCTGAGCACTTGTGCTGAAAATGGCTCACTGATCATTGACATGTAAATATAGGAATCGCTCAACGATCCTTTAAGAACTAAATTCCTTTATAAGGAAGCTGACAATGTTTTCAAGAAAGAACACTTGGCATATAAAATTCATAAATAATGGGAAGCAAAACTGCAAGCTTAGCTATATCTATGACAAAAATATACCTTCACAAAGATTTTCTTTGTCCTTGACTGGTGCTTATCTTTTCCATCATAATAGAATTCACCTTTGACCCTGAACTGCCTCCTAGGGTTACTGTGTCTCACTCTTCCCTTTGCTGTTAGTCTTGAAAAAGTCCTCTAATTTCACTTCATCCACTTCCTGGCCTTCTAGTCACTCTTCAAGTGGTTAAAACAGAAAATCTGCCCCACCTGCCAATCCATTGAAATTGTTCTGGCAAAGGGCCGTGTAAAGTTCTTAGTCACCTCGTAGTGTACCTTGAACTCTCGGCAGCACTTTATAATGTTGACTACTACCTTCCTAAATTTTTATTCTACCGTGACCTCTCTGACACCATTCGTTCCTGGCTATCTTCTATCTTTTGATTGCTCCTTCTTCGTGTTCTTTTTAGGCCATTTTCCTCTACGAACGCCTTAATTATTGTTCCTCAGGCTTTCTTTTCTCTTCCCAGGACTCTCCCTAGCTGACCTTGTCTGCTCCAGTTGCGTCACGTATCACTCAGATCTCCATCTCCAGCTCAGCCTTCTCTGCGGTGCTCCATAACGTGACATGTAAGGGCTTACTTAGGGCGGTGCCCAACGTCTAGTATGTACTCCATATGAGAGCCATTTCTGGCCATTATTTTCCTTTCTCCTTTATTTCTCAATCTATTTAAAGTATTGCTACAGGCATATATTTCTGTAAGGGTTCTCAAGTCCTCTTTAGAAAGAGGGTATAAACAAACCAAACCACTCTTTCTACTGACCTTAAAAAGGCAAGAGAGAAAGTCTGTGTTCACGTAGTTTTTTTAAAAAATCTTTGTTAATGGTCCTTCATAAGTATCACCCGATTGAGAAACTTGGAAATCTAACTAGAAGCCTTTTTCTTCTTTACTTCTCACAGTTAGTCCATCTCCAAGTTCTGTCATACTTCTTAAGAATCCTTCACGCAGTGGCATGTGCGTGGAGGCTGAGGCAGGAGGGTCGCTTGAGCCCAGGAGTTTGAGGTTGCTGTGAGCTAGGCTGACGTCACGGCACTCTAGCCCGGGCAACAGAACGAGATCCTGTCTTAAAAAAAAAAAAAAAAAGAATCTTTCAATTCCATCGTCTCGTCTTCATCTGCACTCAGCCCCCCTAACTGGCCCTTTGGCCTCTCTCCTGCCCTACCCCACAGTTCACCCTCTGCAGTGTGCATTAGTGATCTTTCTAATGTGCATATTTGATCAGGTCATTCTTTCCTGCTTAAAATCCAAAAACAGTGCCCCAAGCAATTTTGTCCCGCCTTGATTTCTAGGAAATCCCTTCCCGTACTCCTCAAATTCTGCTCTTGTCACCCCCACCCCGTGATGTTTTATTCCTGATACTCCTCAGATTTCCTCTCCAGAACTCTCTTTATAGAATTTTTTTCCTTAGATTTTAATTATCACCACTTAATATGTCCAACTCCTCCACAAGACCCTGCTTGAGAATAGGCCATTTGTATATGCAGTGTCTAGAACAGGTCTAAAAGAGTAAGATAGGCAAACGGTTGAATAGAATTAGAAGAAATGAAAGAATGAACAAACACACTATTGACCAAATTTTTTAAATGGTAAATAAACAAATGAATAGGAAATTAAGGCCAG
This sequence comes from Indri indri, assembly GCA_004363605.1. NCBI lineage: Eukaryota > Metazoa > Chordata > Mammalia > Primates > Indriidae > Indri > Indri indri. The sequence goes on from RJWJ010015859.1 coordinate 22,892, forward strand.
CACTCAGACACAATTGTAATAACTCAGATTCTGAATTTCATCCATAATCTTAAGTCAGTTCAATAATTGTGTTTCAGTACCTAATAAAGGGTAGGCACAGAGTTAAATATTAATGATGTAATGACAAAGAATATTTCCCACCTTCCTAGAAGTTGGAGAATGGTGGTAAGTGGTCAGTAGAATATAAGGAATTTTATTTCACTAGATCTTAAGCTCCTTTTTTGTTATCTACAGTTTAGTGTGGTGGCTAACATAGTGGGCTAAGGCAATTGTTAGTTTACATATTACTTCTTTAGTGTGAATGAAAAAGTCAGTGTCTTTCTTCAATAGTGAGTTTAGTTTTGTTTTGTTTTGTTTTTGAGACACAGTCTCACTCTCTTGCCTGGGCTAGAGTGCCGTGGCATCAGCCTAGCTCACAGCAACCTCAAAGTCCTGGGCTCAAGCGATCCTCCTGCCTCAGCCTCCCAGGTAGCTGAGACTACAGGCATGCGCCACCATGCCTGGCTAATTTTTTCTATTTTTAGTTGTTTGGCCGATTTCTTTCTATTTTTAGTAGAGACGGGGTCTCACTCTTGCTCAGGCTGGTCTCAAACTCCTGAGCTCGAAAGATCCACCCACCTCGGCCTCCCAGAGTGCTGGGATTACAGGCGTGAGCCAGCGTGCCCTGCCCCAATAGCGAGTTTTAAAGCTTTTTCTATAATTAAAAAAAAATTCCCTTAGGCTAGGAGGGGCGGTGACTACAAAGTGGTATGAGAGAATTTTGGAGAGTGATGGAACTGTGCTGTATCTTCATTACGGGACTCTATGCATTTGTCAAGACTCTAGCCTTCTAGCTTCCTGAAAAAAAAAAAAAAAGGTTAAAAAAACCCTCATCGACCTATATACTAAAAAGGGCAAATTTTATTATATGTAAATTATACTTAAGGAAACCTGACTTAAAAAAAAAAGTGCCACTGAGTCTTAATTAAAGGAATTGATTCATCTAAAGTGGGGTGATTGGAAAGTGAAGATGATAGACCTATTTTGTAGGCTTTCTCTGAAAGTAAGTCCGATTTATGTCTTTTAGGGAGTTCTTCCCTTCTAGTCCCTTCCTTCCTTAATCTGAGTTAAGGGAAAATCCCGAAATTACAAAATTGTTAGCAAAATTTTGTGTATACATGAGTGCTTTTTTTCTGTGAGGAGACTGCAGTTTTCATCATTGTTAAAGGTGGGTTAGTGTTCAATAAAGGTTAAGAACCACAGGTCTAGGAGCTTTTCCTACTTCCCCAGGTGCCCATTTTTTTCCCTAATGGAGGCCATGCTGGTGATTACAGCAGCTGGAGACCAATTTCTAGAAGTTGGTGAGGACAGAGGAGTCTGTGAATACACCTGACGCTGACACAGGCTGGAGCCCTTTTTTCTGCCACCTCTCCCTTACTCTAACCTCTCACTCCCTCTCTCCTAAGGCTGACCAGAGGGCATTCTCGTTTTTTTCTGGCATATTTAACTTACTTTAGCATATTCTAGAGAGTACTTGTGCTTCATGTATCACTGCAACTATGATAATAAAGGTTTTTTAAAAGTGTGGCACACAAATACATCTCTTTTATGTATATCTTACTGTTTGAAGGAGTCCTTTGGTCATTTTTCAAAGTTTGTAACCTTAACTCTTAACTTTAAAAAAGTTAGTTTACAGTAGAAAATAAAAATGTCCATACTCTTACCATCAACAATATCACTGCTAACATCTTTATATATTCTGTTTATTTTGAGATCATTCTGTATGTGGTTTTTTCTTTTAAAAAATATTAAATGTTACATATACCCAATCTATCCATCTTCTGGCTTGATCAAATCCTAATATTTTGCCATATTTGCTTTAGTTTTTTTAAAATAAATTTTTTTAATAAATAAGCAAGCTGGCTTTTATTTGAAACAAGCAAGGACAGACAGAAAAGGAGGCAGAGGATCCATAAAAATATTAAAAGGCTTCTGACCAGAACATGACGGGAAGATGTCCTGTGCTCTCAGGCAGCCGTGGTCCTCAGCTCAGCTTCGCCTCCACATCTGAGTTTGTTTAAAATAAAATATTAAAAGTATAGTTTAAGCCCCTGTGTATCTCTCCTCAGTCTCATCCCTTGACTCCCTCCCTAGAGGCAGTCACTATCCTGAATTTACTATTTCTCATTCACAGATTTGTGTGAGTTGTTATTGCTTCATTTATGTACACCTATGTCATACTTTCATGTTTTTATACTTTATATATTAATAAATTGTATCATCTGCACACACCATTCTGAAGCTTGCTGTTTTCACCCAGCATTCTGTTTGTTCCTTTTAAATGCTTATTTAGTCCATTGTGTGATTATACCAGTTTGTTTTTGTTTTTTTTTTTTTCCTGTGCTAATGGATATTTAGGTCTTTTTTTTTTTTCCTTTTTTGCTAATACTAATGATGCTGCTGTGTACATTCTTCTTCATGTTTCTTTATTCAAAAGTGCAAGAATTTCTCAAGAGTATTTATTTTCAAATGGAATTTCCGGGTCTGAAGGGCGAGTGCATCTTCACTGGACCATGCGTGGTTGTTCTCCTACATACACGGTCACCAGCAACGTGTGAGAGTTTCTAATTCTTTACAAAAAGCTACACTTGAAATATTGTTGTTTTGCCGACCTAAAGAAGATGAAATCATTTCTCCTTGTTTTAATTTGCGTTTTCTTGATTACTGGTGAAACAACATCTTATGTCTATAGGCTTTTCTGGTTTCCTTTTTTGTGAATTCCTCGATTATGTATTTTATTGATTTCTGTTGTTGTCATTGAGTTCTTTTTTTTTTAATTGGTAAAATTTCTTCATATATATATTCAAGATACGAATATTTTGCAAGTTATGTATCTGTATTACTTTTTAGTTTGTCTCTTAAAGCCTATGCAATATTTTATTATGTGGATGTTCCATAATTTATTTAACAATTCCCCTTATTTGAGATTTCAGTTATTTCCGTGCACATTTTGTGTATTGACTTTCTTGGATTATTTTGTTTAAAATAAAAAGTGGTGCTGCTGAATTTGTCTTGGTCTACTTGGTAGTCAGTGATAAATATTTGAGACAGTTGACCAGGTCCAGTTGGTATGGCCTATGGGTATAAAATCAGCATTCACTGGCATTGTTGGTGCTTGAATCTGCCATTCTTAGCATCAGTAACACCTGCTCTGACCAATGAACTAACTGTAAAGTGACCTACATAAGTAAAACATTGTCATTTGTGAAAATGTCTTTGGCACTTGAGGCTGGCGTGTTTTTAATGGAACAAATGTTCAGAAGGAAAAGAATTCAAGATGATAGAGTACTTATCTAAAGTAGGTCACAGAAACACCAGACTCACACTCTCTATAAACCAAAAGGAGTGCACTGAGCCACAGTTTGGCGATGTATAACTCAGAGTCTAGAGCAAGGATCAGCAAACTTTTTCTGTAAAGGGCCAGACAATAAATATTTCAGACTTTCCAAGTCGTATGGTTTCTGTTGCAACTGCTCACTTCTGCCAGTTTAGCATGGCAAGCCCATTTGTTTATGTATTCTATCTATATTACATATTCTCTATGACTGCTTTGGCCCTACAACAGAGTTGTTGAGTAGGCCTGGAAAACCTAAAAGATTTCCTATTGGGGCCTTTACAGAAAAAATTTGCTGACCTCAATCCCTGCAAACTCAGCATTATCAACATTTTGGGCCAGGTAATTATGGGTCTAGAGGATTCAAGAAATGCTAAGTTTGGCCAAGGGAAATTCCTCTTTTCTTTTTTTTTTTCTTTAATTCTTATTAATGGAATTGTAGCTTTGGTTCCTTGCTTAAACTTCAGCTCTGATCTCAGTTTCGAATTAGGCCAAAATGACACATGAGCATTTGAATGCAGTTGTCCTAAACTATGTAACCAAGTCATATCTTGATATGTGATGCATACTAGATCGAGAAATCTTCCTGATCTGTAGCAAGCTTATCAAATTGAGCAGTATTTACAGTCTTCCTCTATTTAGGTTTAACCCATTTATAGCAGATCTGAAATTCATTCCTGTATTTCTGTCTGTTAGGTGTTTCTTTTTTTATCTCTCTACCCTGTTGGCATTTGGCAGCTGGCTGGGCTTGAGCGTCGAGTGAGGCAGTATTTACAGCTCACTTGGATGGATGCAGCAACTAGGATAGCCCAAGGGCAGATGAAATAATGTCCAGGATGAGAATGCTGCATCTCTCTTTGCTCTATCTTCTTTCACCTGAGGAAGAATTTCTTTCTCCTCTACCTATCAAACGAGAAGTAGTATTGATTGGTTTAGTACAGTGTACAAAATATGCATCTAATGGAATGTATTTTGGGAACTATTAGCAGCATTGGCTCTGCCAATCCCCAGGATTTTGCCTTCCTCCCCTTTTCTCCTCCCCTTCCTTCTCCTCCTCCTTAGTAGCAGCTTCTTAGCAAATTACAAGCTTTGCTTCTGGCTTGCTGGATAGCAGTGGCAGTGTGAGCCTTTGCTAGTTTCCAAGGGAGACTGGGTGCTGAGACTGCAGTCTTTCCCAGCAGCCACTTACCTTTCTTGCTATTCGTCTCCACGCATCTCTTGACCTTCATTCTGCTATGCAGGCCTGTGCAAGGAGGTAATAGTCTGTTTTCTTGAAGCTCTTTGTCAAAACGGGCAGGGGAAAGTAGGGTGGTACAGGGTAAGGCATATGGAGACAGCGGAGTATAAATGCTGCAGTTAGTAAAAAGTAGCTCTAAAGTGTGCTGTATCTGTGAGCTTGTTTCTATTTGCTGTATCAATAGAAATATCTTAAAGGTGGGAGCCCCAGCACTATATCATGACACTTAAAAGTACCACATATAAAAATGTGAGATTACTTCCTCTGGGAGGCATAGAAGAAAAAGGAGAACTTTGAGAAGAAAATGAAATCAATTACTTTTAGACTTAGCTGCCTAACAAAATGCATTCTTAACAAAATTTTGTTAGGTTTATGTGTTATGTGAGTTGGATCTGGTTTTCAGGTTTAAGGAGAGGGCTTGACAATAACGTCTCTTAATTGGATTCTCAGGATGTCTAGAGGTGTGATGTCCAATATGGTAGTCAGCAGCCGCGTGTGGCTACTTAAATTTAAATTAAAATGAAATTAAAACTTTAGTTCCTCTGTCACACCAGCCATGTTTTAAGTGCTCAATAACCACATGTGACTAGTCGCTTGTCACTAGTGACACATTGGACTATGCTTGTATACAACATTTCCATTGTCATACAAAGTTCTCTTGGATAGTAGTAAAGAAAGTGACTTATGGAATATAGGAAATTTAGTGCTTGGCCAGACCAATGAATAGGCATTTTAGTGAGAAGACTTAGAGGCCATTTGTCCAGAATCATAAATCCATGTAAATATGGATTTATAATGGTTTAAAGATAGATGGGATCTTAAAACCTTTAGACTTACTCCTTTATTTTATAAATGAAAAAACTAAGGTCCCAAGAGATTAAGTGATTCTCTTAAGATCAAACAAGTAGTTAATGGCAGAGCTGAAACTAGAACCCAGGTACCTGTTTTTTCTATATACCACAGTTTTAGCGTCTCATTCCCAATTAGAAACAGCAAGGAAAACTTGAACTAAAACCTGCCTGCTAGGGCCCTGGCAGCTGTAGAAGCAACTGCATCCTCAAAAGAAGAATTTAGTCCCTCATATTTTTTGACATTTATATTTTGTTCATGACAGCCTTATAGCATGTTGATGGCAACTTCTGGAAATGTAAAAAATTGTACTTTCCCAGGAAGAGAGTATTGATTATGGTAAACTTTTGGGAAATGTCAAGGGATGCTAGGAGAAATCTAAAGCAAGACATCTTTACTCATTAGTTCCTATTATTACTGGATTTGGAAGAAATGTCTTGCTGCATGAATCCATCCACATGGGTAGAATACCATGGTACTTGGGTAGAAGAAACCGTTTTCATTGTGGTACAATATAAGAAAAGCTCTACTAGAAGCAGGAGAACACAGTTATAATCCCTTTAGGTATACAACATTGTGAACTTGGATAAGTATTTTAATGTATCCTTTGGCCTTAATTGATTCACCTGTTAAATAGGAATACATTTATCATGTCTACCTGAAGTCTTAGATCAAATGACATCTTGAAGTCATAAAGGGTTTAGCCATAGGTGTATAATTCTGTTATTCCCCTAAGTCTCCCCTAATCCCATCCCCATAGCTATCCATATATGAGTCCAGGTTGATATCAAAGAAGTTCTTTTTGGAATCTCTGAAAAACTTTGCCCACATATTGTTATATGTAAGACACAGTCCAAGGAATGACAATCTGTCTTATAAGACCATTAGATATTCTGTAATAAATGGTCACAGCATCCTGAGTGGTCAGTAATAAAAGATGTATACTATAAATGATATAGTATGTCTTTAATTATATATTATAAATTATACTAATTATATGATAAAGGACATATACTATAAGGCTCATCCATAAAAGATGTATACGCAATTTGGTTCCTTTCCTGTTTGGAGTGAACACATTTATTTATTTTATTTTTATTTTTTGAGACAGAGTCTCACTCGGTCATCCTGGGTAGAGTGTGGTGGTGTCATTATAGCTCACTGCAACCTCACACTTCTGGGCTCAAGCTATCCTCCTGCCTCAGACTCCTGAATTGCTGTGACTATAGGTGTATGCTATGATGCCTGGCTATTTTTAGTAGAGATGGGGTCTTGCTTTTGCTCAGGCTGGTCTTGAACTCCTGAACTCAAGCAATCCTCCTTCCTCAGCCTTCCAGTGTGCTCGGATTACAGGCATGAGCCACCACACCTGGCCTAGAGTGGACACATTTAAATACCCTTCTCTCTTCAACAGATTTGAGGTTTTAGACTCTGTAATACTATTTCAAAAACTAATTTCCTGTTGGATTCCAGACAAAAAATATATATATTTTTTATCATTCTAGGGAAAACAGCTTTGTTCTCTTCTTGGAAATAAAGCCTATTTCTTTTTCCTTTTTCTTCTACTTAGAGTAGTTTTATTTTATTTAGACAACGCTATGAACCTTCATGGAGAATATTTTCAAGGGAATTAAGACTTCTTCCAAATGAGTTATCCATTTCTGGTAAGAATAATTAAGGGGAACTCTTTTATTAGACTAGATGGGATGAATATGGTAGCACGCCTAGTCTTTCTTTATTTTCCAAATTACCACTGATAAGATTTTAATGTGGCGAGGAAAATATTGTAGGCGGGTGGGTGGTAGTAGCAGCAACCAAGCTGTACTGGGTACTTACTGTGTGCCAGGTACTGTTCTAAGTGCTTTACATGGGTTTGCACTTAATATTCACAACAACTCTATTAATATATCTGTGTATATCTATTGTAGCTATTAACAGCTGCATTGTGTAAGAAACTTAGGGTGCTTAAATAATTTATCCATGATCATCTAGCAAGTAAACTGAGAAGCCACACTACAAACCCAGGCAATCCAATTTCCATGCCAGGGCACTTTATTATTATACTTGTCAGGAGATGTTTTAGGTCTTTTATTACTTACTGTGACTGGTGATTTGCTAGGCTTTTTGCACAAGTTCTTGAAGACAAAAGTGCGGTCCATCTGTAGTGTGTGAAGGGGCGCTATAAACTTCAGAGGCAGAGAAAGAAGTATACCTGTGAAGTCATGCTTAATGCTCTGTAATCAAGTATTTGAATGCCACTGATTGTATTACTATCTCAATGTCATAGAAAATACAAAGAAAAATGCTTCCTGCCCTCTAGGAAACATAGTAGACAGATAGGGTAATTAAAGGACTTCGGCATCCGAATCCTTCCCATGCCACTGAACTGGAAATGTTAGCCTAGTTTAACTGTATGCCAGAAGGCTGGAGGCTAGATGGGAAGCTACGGCCTTCATTGTAGTTTCAAAGTTTTTGTTTCTGTTTTATGAGCCTGCATCTGTCTTCTCTGCATAGCAGTGAAGAACCCTGTAGCGTTCAGATTCATGAATGGCTGCAGATGCTCCTCAGTTAGAGCCAGGAGGGTTGAGTGTGGGTTTTAGTCTAGCACAGGGGTCAGTGTTTGTTTCTGTAAAGGGCCAGGTGGTCATTATTATAGTCTTTGCAGGCCATAGCATCTCCATCACAATTATTAAACTCTGCTCTATAGTTTCAATAAAACTTCATTTACAAAAATGTGGGAGGCCAGATTTGGCCTAAAGGACCATAGTTCGCTGACTCTCCTGGTCTAGATTTTAGAAAGTATAGGGACGTAGGTTCTATTAAAAACACAGTATGTCCTCAGGGCAGTCATAAGTTAGGTACATCACTTTTGTGAGCCTTGGAATGCCCATCTAGATAAATGATTGAAAATGGTCCTTCCTCAAAAGCATGTCTAATTCAAGTACTGGAGTTTCTGGGCTTTGTTTTTATAAATTTTTCTTTCTTAAATAGTATAATAGTGCCCAGCCTGAGCAAGAGCGAGACCCCGCCTCTACTAAAATTAGAAAGAAATTAATCGGCCAACTAAAAATATATAGAAAAAATTAGCCGGGCATGGTGGCGCATGCCTGTAGTCCCAGCTACTCAGGAGGCTGAGGCAGAAGGATCACTTGAGCCCAGGAGTTTGAGGTTGCTGTGAGCTAGGCTGACGCCACGGCACTCACTCTAGCCCGGGCAAAAGAGTGAGACTCTGTCTCAAAAAAAAAAAAAAAAATAGTATAATAGTGTAACTCATATATTGACACAGGTTATAAAATAATATATGTGATACTCATTTTTTAAACTATATTATTTAGTTACATATGCATACATATAATCTAGACATGTAGTAAAATGGGCTTATTTTCATGTGGTGAAATTTCAGTTGATTTTTATTTTCATATTGTTGTGTGTTTTCTATTTTTTCCATGAAAGATATGTGTGACTTCAGATACTTAAGATTCTAAGTCAGGTAAAAGCTTCTTTTTCTTATTTTTATTTTTATTTTTATTTATTTATTTATTTGTTAACAGCACTTGGTACTAAGAAGCTTCTTTATTTTACCTACCAGCCCTGTTTTTACTAACGTTTTTTCTTTCATTCAATAAAACTCTCTAGAGTAGGCAGTGGGATAAGGGAGTCTGAAGCTCGTTCTTTCACTTTGGCTTCTATTCAGTATGCAAAGAAGAGATAACAGTCAAGAATGAAGTATAATTGTGATGCTATATATGTTATGCAGGTAAAAATGGCATGTGAGTAGGTTTGCTAGTAACCCAGACAGAACTGCATGGAAAGTTAGTTCTCACCAATTTCAGTATCTGTACCACAGCTTTGCCAGTTTGGGGACTTAATTTTTTTTAGTTCACTTAGAGGAGAGGAATATGCTAAGGAAGGACTCAAGCCTAACAAACTATAGTAGATTGATGTGTGTGTGTGTGTGTGTGTGTGTATCTCAATTCCAATTTACTAATCCACATTAAAGGGAAAAAATACGACATTAAAACATTGCCTGCTTGGGGACTTCTGCTTCAGGCTATGGCATATTTTGTTTTAGGCAAACTCTCCCACTGAGAATAACTAGAAAACCTGGATAAACATAAGAAAAAAAATATTTGAAGGTATTAGTTCTTAAGAAAGTTGAAGACTTAAGGGGTCAAGATCCTGGAGAGAAGGAAGTCACAGAAGGGTGAACCCAACATTTGGCTGTGCTTTCCCCTTGAAACATTTGCTGACTAGTAGAAGCAGTGGCTATGAGGCTGAAAAACTGGGCAAGACTTTCTGAGGGAACAAAAATTGGAGTTCAGGAAGAGAGTCCAGTGGATACCTCAGACTTGGATTTAGAACCATGGGAGGGCTACATCCTAAGAACTTACCAGAAATAGGCCAGCCCTTGCAAAGATTGAAGCCTAGCTTCCAATCAGTTCAGTCTCAAAATGGATTAAGGTACCAAAGCCTACTGTTGAATGGGAAGTCTTGACAATAACATAACAGTCAATTAACACATATTTTCTATGTTATATGTATTATATACTGATTTCTTATGATAAAGTAAGCTAGAGAAAAAAAAGTTATTAAGAAAGTCATAAGGAAGAGAAAATACATATATAGTACTGTACTATATTTATTGATACCATAAGTGTGAATCATCTGTTTATAAAATGAATCATCTGTCTGAAATGGCAGGCAATTGCAGCTACAAACCTCAATCTACAGTTCATATCAAGCAAATTAACTTTTTTCTTATAATGTTATGACTTTTCTCTGCTTCTTGGGAACAATTCCAGCATCACTAGTGGCACTTTGTATGGGTCCCATGGTATTACAGTATTGTACTAAACACAATGAAAAATACACAAGAACCATGAGAGATCTTTTTTTTTTTTTTTTTACTGTGATACGCCATTTACTGGAGAGACGAACTGCTTACGTGGAGATGATTAGCATCACACAGTGTTTTAAGCAGATACTCCCAACACTTGAGCTCACTGTAATAACAACAGGAGGTGGCTGCAAAATTATGACAGTAATACAGTATGTACTATAGTTAATGTAGTTATGATTTAATGCTGCATCTTTGTTTTCATTTCTCTCAACTGCAAATGGTACCATATATGGTCTGTAAGTGTTTGCTTGTGTAAGTTTTGATAAACTTTAACTTTCTATAATTTGTGTATATTTTATGGCAAAAAATGATAGAATACACTAGTATCTATGTGTATTTTATGCATTCATGACATACATAACTTTTTCTTAATTTTTTCAATATTTCTGAGCTATGTGGTTTGTTAGTTTTTTCACATTGTTGCAAATCTCAAAAAAAATTTCCCATTTTTATTTTAAAAATCCACATATTAAGTGGACTTGCACAGCCCCTTGTTCAACCCCTTGTTTGTTGTTCAAGGGTCAACTGTGTAAGATCACATCATCCGCGGTCAGGGAAAATTTGACTCCCTCCTTTCTAATTTGGATGCCTTTTCTTTCTTTCTCTTGCCTGTAGTCTCATTTACTCAAGAGGCTGAGGTGGTAGGATCCCTCGAGCCCAGGAGTTTGATGTTGCAGTGAGCTATGATCACGCCACTGCACAGCAGCCTAGGCGACAGAGTAAGATCTTGTCTCTAACCAATAGATAGATAAAGAATCTGGGGTCTCAGCAGCTTGGGCGGCGGGAGCCATGGCAGTGGCAGCGGCCAGGCTGCCCAGCTTTGGAAAGGCTCTCAGCGTGTGCCCTCTCCCCACCAAGACGCCCAAGAGGAAGGTCAGCTCTGCCTGCTGAAGGCGCGGTGAAGGAAGAGCCCAAGAGGATCAGCACGGTTGTCAGCTAAACCTGCTCCTGCAAAAGTGGAAACAAAGCCAAAAAAGGCAGCAGCAAAGGATAAATCTTCAGACAAAAAAGGGCAACCAAAAGAGAAAAGGGGAGCAAAGGGAAGACAGGCCGAAGTGGCTAACCAGGAAACTAAAGAAGATTTACCGGGAGAAAATGGAGAAACTAAAACTGACTACAGCCTTTGATGAAGCAGGAACGAAAGAAGCCAAGTCTGATCAGTATCATACACTGTGTCTTATCAGTGGTCCTTGTCTCCCTTCTTGTACAATCCAGAGGAATATTTTTATCAACTATTTTGTAAATGCAAATTTTTTAGTAGCTCTAGAAACATTTTTAAGAAGGAGGGAATCCCACCTCATCCCATTTTTTTTAGTGTAAGTGCTTTTTTTTAAGAGGTAAAATCATTCGCTGGTTGTTTATTTTTTGGTACAACCAGAAAAAGTGTGGGATATTGAATTATGGGAGGCTTTGTCTTGGGTGTCAGCTTAACATTCCATAGATGGGGGGTTGGTTTTTATATTCTACAATACAGAGCATACTAAATGGCAATATGGAGTCCCAGGCCTGCATTTGATGTCTTTAACATTTTAAATTACTTCTATTCCCATGGTGTTTTTTAGTAGACTTGTTTCCTAAAGAAAGCCACTCCTCGATTATGGCTTTCCCTGTCAGAATTGCGTATACTCTGTGATGTCTTTGGTCATGGGAGTCCTATTTTCCTAACAACTTTGTTAATGCGCCGTGAAAGTTTGAAAATTTGCGTATGTAGTATATATGATAATAAATTGTGAATTGGTAGGACTTACGTAACAGCTTATCAACTTTCGAAGATACTAGTACTTGATATCCTCTTAAGGAAAATTTGCCTCCAAATTTTAATCTGGAAAGTCACCGAAATAACTGTTTAAAAGAGAATAAAATATCGGCCGGGCGCGGTGGCTCACGCCTGTAATCCTAGCACTCTGGGAGGCTGAGGCGGGTGGATCGTCCTGAGCTCAGGAGTTCGAGACCAGCCTGAGCAAGAGCGAGACCCTGTCTCTACCAAAAAGAGAAAGAAAAATTAATTGGACAGCTAAAAATATATATAGAAAAAATTAGCCGGGCATGGTGGCACATGCCTGTAGTCCCAGCTACTCGGGAAGCTGAGACAGTAGGATTGCTCGAGCCCAGGAGTTTGAGGTTGCTGTGAGCCAGGCTGATGCCACGGCACTCACCTCAGGCAAGAGAGTGTGACTCTGTCTCAAAAAAAAAAAAAAAAAGAGAATAAAATAAA
>RJWJ010015860.1:0-12740 GCA_004363605.1 Indri indri
AAAAAAAAAAAAAAAAAAAGAAAAAGAAAGACAGAAAGAAAAAGAAAAAAAGTTAATACGAGCTTCCTTTTATAAAGTCCCAAGACATTCCACCTAAGGCAGACCCAGGCTGCCCCTTTAACAAAGACCCTAGATAATCAACACCCCACACACTCAGTTTGAGCCAAACTGAGGCATCTGGTGTGGAGTTGCTCTATCTCCTTAGCATTAGTTTCTTTCTTTGCTTGTAAACAACCCCTTCTGTTCTCTCTGTAGTCAGCCTGTTTCCTTTATATTGCTTCTCTAAATTTGCCCTTAGATGATGTAGGATGTTAACTCCTAGTAATAAAAAGGACAGATTACCAATTCCCCTGCCCTCAGAAAAATACCTAGTGTCTCTACACAAGTCCAACACAAGGCCCCCTGTTCTCCTTCTTCTGCATGTTAGATTCATTTTGTCAGGACACTCACTGTGATCTTGAACCAGTTCCCTGAGGTCCCATTCAGCCTGCATCCCTCCATGCTTCTCTCTAGAGATTTTTGCTCTCTCTCCATGTTAACCGGGGTTTGGTCTCGTTTATGAAAAGTACCTCTCCGATGATGTCGTGGAACAGCGTAAGGAGTGCTGTGGGGAAGTGGAAAAAAGGAAGTAGTCCATATATGCTCAGAAAGTCTTCTATACACATTATCCCCGCTGATACCAGGGCTACAATAAAGTTTGCTTGACCATTAATCTGGTCCTATCATTCCTCTCTCTGCCAGGTTGGAGAGAAGAACGACATATTTAACTATAGGAGTATAGATTTCACTGGCTGGTATATTCCAGCCATGCCGACTGATCACTTACTATCTTACTACAGAGTCCACACAGGTATCACTTGCTGTTGCATCTCCACCTTGCTGCTGACGGAATGAAGGCTGCGTGCTAGGACTGACTGGTTTGCACCAATTGGGAAATCTCCTTTGGAAAATACCCCAGCTTCTTGCTCTTCTTTGAACAGAGTTAACTTGGCGATCGTGCCCTTAAATTGAGAACAACACATCAATGTTTGGAATACCAGAAAAAGTACTTAGAAAATATCATAGTTAATGAAAAAATATCACTGATTTTTATAATCTCAAAAGAAATATATTACAGTGGCAGAAAGGGTGAAAGACTTCACTGTGGTTTCACTTCCTGGGAAATGAGAAGTGGGGAGCATTCACAGCCAAGGAGAAAACAAGCACAGTGGGAAGGGTTTGGGTTGAGGGTCTAATCTGTGATGTTAGTTCCTGCTCTGCCCTTTTCAGGCTGGGTGACCAGGGACAAGCTGCTTATCATCTCTAACCCTCACCTTCCACCTCTGCTTGGAGCATAATAAAATCCACTCTGAAAACCTTAGTGTTATGATACAAGGGTCAAAGGCAAGTTCCCTGCTTCAGGGAATAATCAGGGAAATGAAAACATGGCTGAAGAAAATATATCCAGAATGAATCTTGAGAGACTTAATTATGGATAATACCAAAAGAGTAGGGGAGAAAATTAAAGGAGACATGGTAAGCATATCTAACATATGTTTGAGTCCCAGAAATAAGGAAGAGGGAACAGTGGAGAAGCAGTGTTTGGAGAGATCTTGGTTGAGAATTTTCCAAAAGCAACAAGACATGAAGTCAGTATAAAAATATTTATAGGAGAAAATGTATACTTTAAGGGAAAATAGGCTGGGCATGCTGGCTCACATCTGTAATCCTAGCACTCGGGGAGGCCAAGGTGGGAGGATTGCTTGAGGTCAGGAGTTCAAGACCAGCCTGAGCAAGAGCAAGACCCCATGTCTCTACTAAAAAAATAGAAAAAATTAGCTGGGCATGGTGACGCATGCCTGTAGTCCCAGCTACTCTGGAGGCTGAGGCTGTAGGATCACTTGAGCCCAGGAGTTTGAGATTGCTGTGAGCTAGGCTGACGCCACGGCACTCACTCTAGCCCGGGCAAAAGAGTGAGACTCTGTCTCAAAAAAAAAAAAAAAAAAGCAGAGTATTAGACTAGATTTAAAAACGATTCCATCAAATTCTCCTTAAGGAGAATGTAAAATTTGATATAGAAAATTCAAAAATAAAAAAAATGGCAAGATATATACCATTTACTAACTGAAAGCTTGTATAGCCATATTAGTAAGAGAAAAAGCATACTTTAAAGAAAAAAATACTAGAGAAAAAGAGATTTCATAATGATTAAAGGTTCAATTCAACAAGATATTAAGAAAACAATTCTAAATTTGCATGCATGTCTTAATATGGAGCCAAAGCATACAAAGCAAATATTGATCTAAGTAAATGGAGAAATGGACAAATCCACAGTCACTGTGGGAAATTTTAATACACTTCACTGAGTAACAGATCAAACTAGCAGACAAAAATTCAGCTGCATAGAAACAATTTAAATAACACAAGTAACAAATCTGCTTAAATAACAGAACACCATACATAAAAACTACACATGTAACATTCTAGAACAGGTCATATGCTGAACCATAAAGCAAGCCTTGGGAAACTTCTAGGAGAGTGATGCAATCTACCCTGAATGGCTGGTGTGAAGATTCAAGGGTACTGATGGGTTGTTCCCTGTCCTTCTCCCACCTCTAGTATAAATCCAAGGAATGTTAATGTCTACCAGCCCTTACTTAGGTGACCCTCCCCATATCTCGAACCCTGGACTTGAGAAGACTACATGACTCAAGCCTGGGCACTTGCCACTGCCCACCCCTCTCTAAATGGAGGTTGGCTGGGTGTTCTGTGGGTTGGGGTCGGGTTAGGGGAGGGGGCCCAGAGGTCCCAGCCTCATGCTGATCAACTCACCCATGGTGTGTCCTGAAGGCAGTGACTGGTCACCAGTGTCCTCACAGTGCTGTCTTGAGAATCTGTTCTGGAGCTGGGAGTTTGGAGAAGATTGAGGAGGGCTGCTGAGGAAGGCAGAGTGCAGGCACCTAGTTACTTTGTTAGAGCCATGTGACCAAGATGGAGTCCTCACAGGAAGTTCCATCCCCAAAAGCATAAAGAGGAGAGCCCTGGGGGCCAGAGGAGGCTTAACATCCTGTTCTTACTGCCCTCTAAGTTTGGAGCTGCCCCTGCAGAAGTGGATAGCTACAATCACTAGGCTTGGGACCTAGGTACTTCTTGATACGAACACAGAGAACTCTGCTTGCCAGGCTCTGTTGACTATGTTACATTGTATTCATTCATTCTGCAAACTCAGAGAACTTTGAGTGCCTGCTGTAGACCAGTCTCTGTACTTGCTATCTTTTTTTTTTTTTTCATGTATTCCTCACAAGGGGACTCCGATTACAGAATCACCAGCTTCCTGGAGTTGCTGAGGTTTAATGAGGTACAGGAGCTTGTCTGGAGCCATTCAGATGTTACCTGGAGAAATAGAGTGAAAATGAGTGCCATGGAATGGTGGGTAACCCCTCCATGTACTAAAGTCTTATAACATTTGGGGTTTTCTTAAATTAGGGCAAAGTAACAGAATGTTCTGAAAATATTCACGTAGCTAGAACTAACTCCAGCCCATCTCAGAGGGAGAATACAAAAAACAGGCCAGGAAAATATAAAGGAAATAGCAAACAAAGTTAAGTGGGTTACTGTTGATGGTAGAAAAAAAACTACTCTTAAAAAACAAAATAGCAAATTAGTGCAACCTCTATGAAAAGCGATATGGAGATACCTTAAAGAGATACAAGTAGAACTACCATTTGATCCAGCAATCCCATTACTGGGCATCTACCCAAAAGAACAAAAGTCGCTCTATGAAAAAGACACCTGCACCCGAATGTTCATAGCAGCACAATTCACAATTGCAAAGATGTGGAAACAACCCAAGTGTCCATCAATACATGAGTGGATTAATAAACTGTGGTATATGTATACCACGGAGTACTATTCAGCTTTAAGAAACAATGGTGATATAGCACCTCTTATATTCTCCTGGAAAGCACTGGAACACATTCTACTAAGCGAGGTATCCCAAGAATGGAAAAACAAGCACCACATGTACTCACCAGCAAATCGGTATTAGCTGATCAACATTTAAGTGCACACATAAGAATAACATTTATTGGATGTTGGGCAGGGGGAGGGGGGAGGAGGGGACGGGCATATGCACAAACAATGAGTGCGATGCGCACCTCCCGGGGAATGGACACATTTGAAGCTCAGACTTGGGGGGAGTGGGGGGCAAGGGCATCATATGTAACCTAATCATCTGTACCCCCATAATATGCTGAAATAAAGAAAAAACAACAACAAAATAGCTAATGTAGGTGGTGCACCTAGTGGTTGGAGCCAAAAATGTCCCTTTGACTGTCTCAGGCCAGAAGGAGGAAAGAAAGCAGGGGCCTGGGTTCCAGTGCATCAGCCAGAACTTTTTAGAATTTTTCACCCATTGTTCAAAGTCCCTTCCTGGGTCTCTATGCCCTGAGAAAGGAAGACCAGCCCCTAAGTAAGTGAAGAGGTATAACAGAGTAGTCACACCTCCTCCCATAGATATGGAAGGGAAATATTGACAGTGGAGAATATGTAACAGAGGGACTGGCCTGAAAAAACAGCAAAAATATTTTCTGTTTGAAACATCCTCCATTCCTTTTTGAGAACTAAAGCCTGCATCCCTGCCTCCGGCCAGTGGTTGGGATGGGCAGGTTAAGTCTTTTGTTATTTGTGCTAAAGGGGATGGCTCAGCCCTGACCTGGTAAAAGGAGGTCCTGGGTGGAGGTCAGGGGATTGTCTTCAGAGGAGATGGGACAATAGATCACAATCATTAACTTGTAGTTGAACAGTAACTGCCTGAAGCTGAGAACCCATCCTTTAAAAGCTCTGTATTTCTGCTTATTGTTAGGACGATGGCATTTCAGACAGGAGTCTCCATCCTCCTCCTTTGCTGGCAAAGTAATAAAAATTCTCTTTCCTTCTCCTCAAAACACTCGTTCTCATTCTTCTGATGCGGCCTTGAGGACAAGTGGCTGAGCTTTCAGCAACAGAGGTATCCACATATGAGTGTGTGAACATTTCGGGTGAAGGAAGTATAAGGCAGAAAAACACATACCTACATAAACTGTCAAGTCGGGTTGAAATTTTTATTTTTTATAAAACAACATCACGCAAACATTTTTATAAAATGGTAAATGCTATGGTTTGAATGTTTGTGTTCCTCTAAAATTTATGTTGAAACTTAATTCCCAATGTGACAGCATTAAGAGGTGGGACTTTTAGGAAGGGATCAGGCCATGGAGAGCTCCAACCTCATAGCTGGGATTAGTGCCTTTATAAAAAGGCTTGAGGGTGCAAGTTTGTCCCTTTTTGCCCTTTCTGTCATGTGTGGATGCAGCAACGGTGCCATCAACGAAGCAGAGAGCAAGCCTTCACCCGACACCAAACCTGGGGATACCTTGATCTTGTATTTTCCAGCCTCCAGTACTTTGAGAAATGAATTTATACTATTCTAAGGTATTTAGTATAGAAGCACAAACAGACTAACATAGTAAACATATGGGAACTTGTTTGTCAATTGGTTATTAGATACTTTCAGGCATCTCTCAAGAAAGTTGCCTAATTATAAAATATTAAACACTAAAAATGTACATTTAGAAAATGAAATCATTCTGCATGTTTTATCCATAAGATCCCCTCACCACGTCCCACAGATATCCAAGATGTACAGTGTAATTACACAATGCAGATAGAATGACACTTGTTTTCCAGATGTGTCTCTCTTGAGGTAATGTGTGTATATACCTTAAAATATTTGTGTGTGTATAATATATATTCTTCTATTTTTTTTCCACAGTTTTCCCGACATGTGAAACTGCCAGATAGTGGATTTCCACACTGGATTTCACAAGGGATGAATCAGATCGTAAGTTATTTCCTTCCTGTTGTATCTGGTTAGTCTCATATCAGCTCTGAGCTCTCCTCTTAGCCCTGGCTAATGCCTTCTGTCCAAACAATGGCCTCCTAGAATTTTTATTTCACAATTCTCCTCTTTTGGTCAAGCTCTCATCTAGGGAGAATGTGACCGAAACTTAGGGCATCAGCGCTACTCTCAGCTTCCATCACTTTGGGTTTCCGGTCTCAGCATACCATGTTAGGTTACAGTGTCCTCGTTATTATGCATTTCTTTGAGTTTTGTTGTTCCATCCAAAGAGACCATTTGCTATTTAACAGATGGCTGTATGGAAACATTTAAAACCTTGTGTGGACAATATGTGTAAATGTTTCAGTTTTTGTTTACAAAAGTATTCTTTACCAAATTGCTGTAAACTGTAGATAGCTTAAAAAGAAAAAAAGATTTCTTTAAAT
This sequence comes from Indri indri, assembly GCA_004363605.1. Taxonomy (NCBI): domain Eukaryota; kingdom Metazoa; phylum Chordata; class Mammalia; order Primates; family Indriidae; genus Indri; species Indri indri. Next base: position 6,304 of record RJWJ010015860.1, read on the forward strand.
CTGAAAGACATTAAAAGAACTAGCCAAGTTTCAAATAAAAAAAGCCTTAAAAACCCATAATTTTTCATCAGTTCATTCAATCTCATATAATTCTTACTCTGATCTTGGTTAGCAGTTTCACAAACCCAGTTTCTTCATTAGAGTTTTGGAGAGTCAGTCCAATGGTATGAACTCAAAGTTATTAGAAACTTGTACTTGTCAGAGTTCTTTTCATTCTTTACATGAACCTCCTTGAAGACATAACATTTTAGGATATGTAGGGAGCAAGGCCCTCAGCCCCATAAAGGTTCACTGGAAAATCACTGATATAAGGCAGACTGATTAATAGGAGAAAAGACATACAAATTTATTTTAATGTGTATACATGGGAACCTTCAGAATGAAAACTCAACTCCTCAATGAGGTATAGAGGTTTTAAAAAGAACAGGGACTTGGATTGTAGCCAAACAGGTTTTTGGTGGCAAGACAGGTTATAGGAGAGAGAAAGGAAGCTTGGCTAGCAAAGGTGGTCTTGTTATGCAGATAAATCCTCACAGGTAGCAGCCCTCAGAGATAATAGATGGTAAATGTTCCTTTTCAGATCTTTAAAGGTGTCAGACTCTGTTTCTCAGAGCTGGCAAATAGAAGTAACCTTGCAAAACTGTCTTTTGTTGGGGGGGATTTGCACCTGTAGAGAATCTGCATTGATGCAGCCAGGCTTTCTCTGAGGCCCTCCTTAGTCCCAATCTAGGAAAAATTAACTGAGAGTCAAACACCTTAAAGGTCTGAAAGAAATATTTACCATCTGATGGCTGCTACCTGTGAGGTTTCATCTACATAACAAGACCACTATTGTAATAGTAACAGTCCCTCCATCTTAAAGCTAGCTAATAATTCTTTCTTTTACAATGCCTAATTATATGCTTACTTAAGAATTCCAGGAACTGGCTTTGAGCAGTTTATAGGACAACCCCCTGGAGGAAAATGCTGAGCTGTTCAACTTCAATTCCATTGCAATCTAGCTGATACCAGCCAGATGGTCAGATGGCCCATTACTCAACCACTGGAAACAAGAAATGCGGACCTCCATGTGGCCGGCCGCACCCAAGCCTCCTTCCCCTTTAAAAGCCCTTCCTCAGACTGAGAAACTAGAGATGGCCTTTGCAACATGAGTCCACCATCTCCGTAGGATGCTGGCTCTTGAAATAAACCTGCTTTTCCTACCACCAACTCTTCATCTCTCAGGGGTTTGGCTTTTTGACCAGTGGGCAGCTGGACCTGCTTTTGCTTACACCTTTGCAAGCCAGGCCTCCTCCTCTTCTCCCTCCCATAACCTGTCTTACCAGTATAATTTGATTTACCATCACAGCCTGGATTTGGCTGTGCTCTGAGCCCCCATGCTTTTGGTAACCTCGAAATGGTATCTAAGCTTCTATACTCCTTGGAGGGTTAGGATAATCACTCTGTGGTTCTCCCAGTGTAAGTCAATACATTTGTGTGCGATTTCACCTATTAATCTGCTTTTTGTGAGTTGGATGTTTCAGCACACCTTCACAGATTCAATCCCCCATTCCATTGCTCCAAGAGATTGCTAGCCAGTCAACTCTTCAATTTGCACTTCCAAAGGATGACTCCCAGATAAAACTAGGTAGACAATTTATAGAACGTTTTTTTCTTTCTTTCTTTCTTTCTTTTTTTTTGAGACAGAGTCTGGCTCTATTGCCCAGGGTGGGGTGCAGTGGCATGGTCATAGCTCACTGAAACCTCCAACTCCTGGGCTCAAGCAATCCTCCCACCTCAGCCTCTGAGCTGTGTGATTACAGGTGGATTACAGGTGTGAGCCAGCGCTGTGGGGCCCAGAACTTTTAATAGTAACCCTATTAGGATAGGTAAAGGCCCACTTAAGACAAGATGTGGAGGAAAAGCACCTAAAACAAAGCTAAGATTTGTTATGTAAACTCTAAGCCACTGTCTTTCCTATTGTTAAAGTTTCCAGTGGTTTAGGTGCAAAGAGGGAGATGCCCTTACATATGCAGATTTACTTTACAGATGTAAACTTTTTTTACTAGAAGCTTCAAAATAGCCAGCTAAAGGTCTGAAAGTTGTCTTTTAAAGATTTACTCCCATAGCCAGTCTTTTCAATTTAGCTTGTTTCTTAATCAGACTACCGACCTCAGGGCAGAGCCCCTTAATGACTAGGGCAAAGGAGGCCGTTCAGTTCAGGTGTTAAACATGGAGATTATCGGGGGCAGCCTGTTTTTTAGGGGCTTTCTTTGAAATCTTTGAGGGCAGTCCCTTGTCCAATTTCCTAGTTGTTTGCACAAATGGCAACATTTCTCTGGAAACTGCAGTTTTAGGGGTTGCTTATTGGAGAAGTGCACTGGAAGCCTAAAAGTCATTCTAGGTTGGGTTTTTGTTTGTTTGTTTGTTTGTTTTCAAGATGGAGTATAGCTCTGTCACCTGGGCTAGAGTGCCATGGCATCAGCCTAGCTCACAGCAACCTCAAACTCCTGGGCTTAACTGATTCTCCTGCCTCAGCCCCCCCTCCCCCCAGTAGCTAGGACTACAGGCACACTCCAACGCCCAGCTAATTTTTCTATTTTTAGTACAGATGGGGTCTTGCTCTTGCTCAGGCTGGTCTTAAACTCCTGACCTCAAGGGATCCTGCCTAGACCTCCCAGAGTGCTAGGATTACAAGCATGAGCCACCGCACCTGGCCACATTCTAGGTTGTTGATTGCCATGGAGCTGAAAGCCTTTGGGAATGGCTTTCAAAAGATCATTTGCCATCTTTTGTGCTTTTCTTTGCCTATAAATAGACCAGGTGGGGTTTGTCCGGCCCTTGATATTATTCTCAAGAGAATACCATTCTGCCTCCTTTATTCATTTTGGGCCGCCCCAGCCCCCGCCAACATGGGTATTAGTTGGTAGGGGTGGTCAGGTCTCCTGGAGTCATAAGTCACAATTCAGACCCTGAAACCTTAGAAAACTTTTGAAGATTTTCCCTAGGTTTAGAACATTTTTTAACTAGGGCCTGAGCTCTGTTTTTATCCAGGGAATGTAATTCATGCAGGGCTTATCTCCTGAATGTTCACTTGTTTCTGTCTTATAAGGAAACTGTTTAACTTTTCTTTCAGAAGAGAAATGCAATTCAGAGTCAGCAGACTGTGAATATTCAGGCAAAATAGGATAAAGGAGTGCAGTAGGAGTTACATGTTCTACCATCCTTGATATGGGGGATATCTTGCATTTTTAGCTTTTCATTAGCTTTTCACAATAAATCTTTTTAAAAAGCTATTTTAAAATCCTGTTGTCTCTTTAAAACTTCTGAATGCCAGTAGGAATCCCATTTTCTCTGCCTTCAAGAGGTTTGGGATTTGTACCTTCTTAGATGGTGTTCCATATAATGGCCATGGGAATTTTAAATTTGTAGCTTCCAGGGCCAGACATCTTATACACAAAAAAGGCAGATCTACCAGAAATCAGACTACTCAGATCTTTAGAAATTAGGGACCCCATTTTTATGTTGGATCTTGGGACTCTTGAAAGCCAAGTTAGCTTTGGCTCCAAGATCTCCTTGACCAACTTAACCAATTGACTTTCTAGTTCCTGTCTGATCCAGTCAGACCCTGAAGCCTCCCTTACCAAAGCATACAAGCAAAAAGGACCCACATACCTGTGAATTCTGAAAGCGAGCTGGAAGTCACGCCTCCTGAAGTAATAACCACTTACTGCAACTGCTGTCAGTTACCTTTAAAACTGCAGCCCTTTACGCTAGCAGCAACCCACATTTCCGTATGGCATAAGCTTGGGAGTTTGACTCAAGCCTTTTTTATTTTTATGTTTTTAGAGACAAGGTCTTGCTCTGAGGCCCGGGCTGGAGTGCAATGGCACAATCATAGCTGACTATAACCCTCAACTCCTGGGCTCAAGGGATTCTCCTGCCTCAGCCTCCCAAGTAGCTGGCACTATAGACATGTGCCACCACACCCGGCTAATTTAAGAAAGACTTTTTGTAGAGATGTGGCCCATACTCCTGGCTTCTAGCGACCCTCCTGTCTTGGCCTCCCAAACTACTGGGATTACAGGCATGAGTCACCATGCCCAGCCTCAAGTTTTTTATGAAACCACACATGAGACACCTCCAAAGAGGGAGCACTTGCTGGTGACTTTTCAGCCACCACAACCCAAAAGTCACGTGCCCTGCCACAGCACGAACTAACCCTAGGTACCCCAATGTCAAGTGCTCTCTCACAGCACAAACTAACCTTGGTATCCCCAAAGCCAAAAATATCAGGGAGCTCAACTGCAAAAAAGAGCAGAGCTCAGACCTGAAAGGGACTTACTCATGACTCTCAGGGCTCCATGAGGAAGACAGAGTACACATCACTGTTGCCAGATCTGTCAAAATGTAACCAGCTCCACCAACCCCCATATGTTTTTTATAATCCTCTTGCTTAACTAACTACTTGGTCTGTTGAGTTGTTTCCCAGAATTGAAAAGACTGGAACTCCTGGCCTCAAGAAATCCTCCTGCTTATGCCTCCCAAAGTGCTGGGATTATAAGCAAAAGCCACCACCACTGCCCTGAAATGTTGGATTTGCTCTAAGACAGAGTTGTCTGAAGGCTCTAGGGCAGACTTCCTGACACCAGGATCCACCATCCCCCTCCACTGCCCCAAGGCATACGGCCCCTCCTTAAAAAGCCCAGGATCTCCTTTAGTCAGGGAGACAGATTTGAGGCAGCTTCTCCCAACAAGATGTCTGTCATGTTAAAAGTTCCTTTCTTCCTTGGTAATCCTCATTGCCACAATAATTAGATTTTTGTGCAAAGAGCAAGTGGACCTAGTCTGAAACCCCCTCAAAGTTTCAACAACAAAAAGACAAAATTACAGCAAATTTAAAGATCTCAATTGGTTTTATTCACGATTCTAGAATCAGGCAACACTTCATACATACCAAAAAATAAAATGTGTTCCAATGAGATGAGCAGAGGAGGTTGACTTTACAAAGACAGGCTGAAGAAAGCAGGAGAACATGTTTCAAAGATATTTTTAATGTAAAGCAGGGCCAGGGAGACTGAACAACAGAAAAACTGACCAGTTAAGCACAGGTGACTTCCAGCTGCCTATTTTGCATAAGAATTAACAGAGGGAGTTTCATTATCATGCCAATTGAAGATTTTAAATGGGCCAGTTTGGGAAATTGGCTGTTGTCTCTTTCCCCAAAAGTCTTAAAACTTAGTTTGGGTTTGGTGAACTGGAACTTTAACATGGGTGACTCCATTTTGATTTTTTAGTCTAGTCTGTTGGGACCTAGTGCAAAAGCTTAAGTCTAAAACAATGGCCTCGTGGTGGCTCATGCCTGTAATCCTAGCACTCTGGGAGGCCGAGGCGGGAGGATCCCTTGAAGTCAGGAGTTTGAGACCAGCCTGAGCAAGAGCTCCAGTGTCCCTCCTGCAGACCCACATCACCTCTTGCTGGAGCTCCAAGAAGGTCCCAGAGCCCTAGGTCATGTGCACAGCTGCTGGGAACACAGAGGACCCCAATAGAGTAAAGGAAAAGCACAAATAATCAGTGGAAAAGGGGTGAGGCTTTTTCCCACTCTAACTCCATTACATTGCATAGCCCAGAGGTGGCACTGAATTTCTTACATAATATAGAGGAGTGTGTGCTTCCCTTCTTACATTCCCAAATACCCACTAAAATATAATTATGCTATTGAGGTTGAGAAACAACATCCCCATTAAAGATCAGAGCAGTTGGGATGGGAACAAAGCAAATATTGGTATTATGGGTGATACGCCAAACACCATGTTGGGATCCTTTTTTTTTTTTATTTCAGCATATTATGGGGGTACAGATGTTTAGGTTACGTATGTTGCCCTTGCTCCCCCCTCCCTCCCCAAGTCCAAGTTTCAAGCATGTCCATCCCTCGGATGGTGCGCATTGCACTCTTTGTGTATGCATATACCTGACCCCTCCTCCCCCCTCCCCCCTACCCGACATCCAATAGATGTTATTCTTATATGTACACTTATGTGTTGATCAGTTAATACCAATTTGATGGTGAGTACATGTGGTGCTTGTTTTTCCATTCTTGGGATACTTCGCTTAGTAGAATGCATTCCAACTCTATCCAGGAGTATACAAGAGGTGCTATATCACCATTGTTTCTTAAAGCTGAATAGTACTCCATGGTATACACATACCACATTTTATTAATCCACTCATGTATTGATGGACACTTGGGTTGTTTCCACATCTTTGCAATTGTGAATTGTGCTGCTATAAACATTCGGGTGTAGGTGTCTTTCTTATAGAGTATCATTTGTTCTTTTGGGTAGATGCCCAGTAATGGGATTGCTGGATCGAATGGTGCTTCTACTTGTATCTCTTTAAGGTATCTCCATATTGCTTTCCACAGAGGTTGCACTAGTTTGCAGTCCCACCAACAGGGC
>RJWJ010015860.1:12840-35558 GCA_004363605.1 Indri indri
ATTGTTTTGGGACTTTTTGATAAAGGCCAGTCTCACTGGAGATAAGTGATATCTCATTGTGGTTTTGATTTGCATTTCCCTGATGATTAGAGATGTTGAGCATTTTTTCATATGTTTTTTGGCCATTATTCTGTCTTCTTTTGAAAAGTTTCTGTTCATGTCCTTTGCCCACTTTTTGATAGGGTTGTTTGATTTTTTCCTGTTGATTTTCCTGAGTTCTACATAGATTCTAGTTATCAGCCCTTTATCGGATTTGTAGTATGCAAAAATTTTCTCCCATTCTGTAGGTTGTCTGTTTGCTCTTGTGACAGTTTCTTTGGCTGTGCAGAAGCTTTTTAATTTGATCAGGTCCCATTTATTTATTTTGGTTGTTGCTGTGATTGCCTTTGGGGTCTTCTTCATAAATTCTTTACCTAGGCCAATGTCTAGAAGAGTATTTCCAACATCTTCCTCTAGAATTCTAATAGTTTCACTCCTTAGGTTTAAATCTGTTACCCAGCGTGAGTTGATTTTTGTTCATGTTGGGATCTTTACAAAGGTTTCCACTTGACTTCCTCAAATGTTACAGTGAGTGTTACAGCAAGTGGTCCCGAGGACAAACTGAGCGGCACACAGAGAGTCAGAGAATAGAGGTTTATTCACCGGCGGGCTCAGAGGGGCCCCGCCACCAAATTCTGAGCCCCGTCTACCCGATTTTTCCCACTTTTATTAAGTTGTGGTGGTCTGGGGGTAAGGTGTCATGTGGTTAATGCCCACCAGGTAATAGGTTAGTTGATGTGTCAGATAATAGATTTAGTGTTACGCTGATGCGCCAGGTAGTAGATTTAGTGTTATGCTGATGCGCCAGGTAATAGATTAGTTAATGGGCCAGGTAATAGGTTAGTATTATGCTGATGCAGGTCTTCCCTGAGGGGTGGGGGTCTCAGGTGGCTGATGTGCCAAGTAACAGATGGGAGTTTTCCTTATCAGTGGTAATAATTTGAGGATAGCAAATTTGTAAATGGATTGACAGAGAAATTACATATCAAAGAGAAACAGAGCCAGGCACTAGTTAAAGGAGGTAAAGACAGATTTTATTCAGTACTATTGCAATAGGGAAAAAAAACTTCAGTATAGAACTGAGCTCAATTACAAATACAACCAGGACAAGTGTGGATTTTTTTTAGCCCAGCAATAGAGTGGGGGGGAGGGGTGGTCAGTGAATAGAAAATTACTAAGAGGAGAGTCAAGGGTAGAGGGATTCTTGCTAAACTGGTTCAACAGGATTCTTGCTAAAGGCAGGCCAAGGTGATCAGTATCAAGGGTAGACAATGATGAACTATGTCAGACCCCAAGGATGATCAGATATCAAGGAGGGGATTGATTTAATAAGGTTCTATGCTAAAACTGGCTTTGCCAGACAATGGATAGGGCCCAAGGAGGGGACCTAGTTGAAAAGAGGGTTCAGAAGAACTTATGTAAGTTTGGTCAAGGAGAGAGTTTTTGTCATACATATATACTTAATGTTTTTGAAATATATACAAAATATATAGTTTATAGGGAGAAATCATGTTAAAATAATTGCTGTGGTATAGTAGATGTGTGTACGTTTGTATGTACATGTGTGTCAGAGTGTGTGTGTATATTCCTGTGGCTTAAACACAACGATGTTATGTGTGTCTGTGTTTTTAGTGTTCAAACTCATCACACCATACACACTCACAGGTGCAGCTTTGTCTCCATCTCAGACAAGGCCTGGGCTTCCTGTCTTGGGGCTTAGAGATGCCAAAAAGTGATAGATACAGATGAATTGCTGTGCAGATTGTACAGAAATTTAGTATAGAAAATTCCAGAAGCTCTAGCTCAGACCATCAGGCCTAGTCCCTACGTCCTTCCAACTACTCTTGCTGAGTCCCCATCTGAGACTTCTAGAACTGCAATTAAGATCAGCAAAGGGGCATGTCTCCATTTTGATTTCCTTTCTTAAAAATTAAAGCCCCTAATTTTTCAAATAAAAGGGATGTCTTTCTTTTCTTTCTTTTCTTTCTTTATTTCTAGAGATAGGATCTCTCTTTGTTGCCCAGTCTGGTCTCAAACTCCTGGCCTCAAGTGATCCTCCCCCCACCCCAGTCTTCCAAAGTGCTGAGATTACAGATGTGAGCCACTACGCACCAGCAGAGATGTTATTCTATAGAATAATTCGTAAAACAGTATGTAGGGTATATAGCCAATTGTGCTTGGAAGATTCCTGTGTATATTAAAAGACCAAACATAAGCTTCATTTATGTTTGCCCCATATATTTTATTCACTGACAATCTCCTTTACTTTCTCTGTTCTCTCATCAGTGTTGGCTGACATGTCCACACTGTAGAGATAGCCCCTCCCAGAGAGCAGACCACTCAAATCCCCAAGATCTCACCCATGTACAGGCCTCCCAGACTTTTTCCCCACCTCCCTCTGTCATCCCCTCTCCAGGTCTCTATGGACACATCTGCCCAAATCAGTTTCCCTAAATCATGCTCTGAGCTCAAAGGAGGCTGTTGCATAGCAACAGAGGCTCAGAGACAAATATAGCCTCTGGAAGGAAGAGCGGTTGCAGGCAGTGCTGGTGCTATTAGGAAAGTGGATAAAAATCATACCTTCGAAAAACCTTTAGAAGCAGCCCACCTCCTCTCCTCGCCGAGGCCCCCTGCCCCATGCACCCAACCTACATTTCTAGCCCTGTGTGCCAAGCACTCTGTGCTCTGGGCAAACTGCACCACTGGCTCATCCTTCCATTTTCCAATCACCCCAGGGTCTCATTAACACGACCGGGGTTATATTTGCAGGGGGCTTGTTTTGCATGCACACAGGATAGCATTCCATCTTGAAGACCACCCTGTAAGGGAGTGGTATCAATCCCCTTTTTTGAGATGAGAGAACTGTGTCTCCAAGATGGTGAGAACCAAGTCTGTCTTTCCTTTGAAAAGGCAGCTTGCAGTGATTCAGGAGGAGAGCACAGAGCTGAGATTCAGCAGACCTCGGGTCTAGCTCCAGCTTCTGAAAGCACATAAAAGTGCTCTAAAGTCCCAGGCCAGCGTCTCACAAAGTTAATAGTCTAGGTCCTCACACACCAATGTGTGGTTCTTGCTTTAGGAGACACCTGTTGCTCACCTAACTGTCTCTCCTGCCCTCCTCTCATCTGCAGGAGGCTGTTCTATCCCCTGTCAGTAGGGTCTTGAAAGTAGCTCTAACAACCTATGTCCTCCGAAGGAGTCAACCCTTTCCTACACAACACCCACCACCCAGCCATCTGAGGGCAACACTAATGGTGTCATTGCTCACAATATCAGGAACCAGTTTCGATGACACGTAAACACGTGGTGTCATCGCCTGACAGGATATTCAGATGCCTCTGAGGAGGGGAAGTATGCCACCCTCGTTATTAGACATGGCATTCATATCTGACTAACACGACTTAGGGTCAGGGTTTTCACTACTTTCTTACATCAAGGTGCCCTCCTCTGTGGGCTTCCCTGACAGCTGACACCTCCTTAGCATTCCTCCCCATACCCACTTTCCAGAAAGCACACACAAACACCATCAAAGCCACAAACTGAACACATCTTAGTCCACAGAAAATAACTCAGGGAGTGAGAGAAGTAAAAGCAGCCCCAGGAGTCCACACTGGAGCTTCCATCTTCAGGTGGTTCTGTCTTGTGAGGAGGAGAGCTTCATTGGTCATTTGCCATCTCATTGCTTTATTCATGAAGTTTGGCTTAAGGGATAAAATTCAACACCCCATTTCCACTTACTAAACTATTTTCTGTCCTCTCATGCTACCTGCAGGTTAACATCATAGAATCAGGTTTCATTTTGAGCTCTTGAAATGTGAGACACCCCAGAGGAATAAGAGCTATGAATCTCTAAGTTTAATGATCACCGAGAGCGCTCTTCCAAGGCAGCAGGTCCAGGGAAATGAGCAATCAGAGCGGAAATAAAGGCAAATGCTGGTCATACCTAGTATTAGTGGAAAAGAAGGGAGATGGGCTTTCACATGCGCTGTAAGTGCCAAATGGTATATCCATTTTCTGAGGCTCATATTAGTATGGCTTAATAACTTGAATAGTCTTTCATGCAGAAGTCCTGTTTCCAACAACAAAAGAGTTTCTCCTAAGGGTTTCAAAAAGAATCTCCAAGATAATTCTGATGGGCATCCAAGTTAAGGGGCCCTATCTGAGGGGTGAGTTTAGGAGCCTCATTAGTTCCCTGATCCAGGGAGAAAAGGCAACTAATATTGGTGGAGCCGATTGTTTAGCGGGTCCAGCTCAATGCTCTTCACTTCGGTGGCTGGATTTAATCCTCATGATAACCCCGCTAGTGGGCTATTGCTGTCCTCTCTTCATAAACGTATGTGACTACAATGCACTTGCTCCTAAGCACAGAGCTGGATGGCAATGCTGTTGCTCACCACACGCACCGGTAGAGCCAGGGAGAGAACCGGGCAACCTGGACACATTCTACAAAAATAGTCAGGGTTCATAATATCAAAACAGCCCCAAAGTCACCTTATTAGAGAAATCTTAGAAATACTATTTTCAGAGGGAAAAAATGTGCAAACGGGCACTTACTATTTGATATCATATTAATATATATTTATAACTGAAAATGTGCACTTACATATTTTGCATAATTCTCTCATAACAATTCTGTGAGGAAGGCACCAGTATTTCCAATTTACAGATGAAAAACTCAGACTTACTGATGGAAAATCAATTTTGGAGAGGCAGGAATGGGATTCTAACTCTTACCCTCCCCAAAGGATACCCAACAGTCTTCTTTATAGATGATAACCTCCAAGGACTTAAAAACGTGTAGTTTTTCATGTTTCTAGTATTGTGCCCATGTGGTACTCACTTAACCACCCCTCTTTCTTTGAAGAAGCTGAAGGTGCAGATGGAATCCCAGTGCAGGGTCCTGTAGGTGGTAGTGGCTCTGGTATCAGGGTCAAGGGCTGTGACTCCTGCTTGCCTTTCATTTGATCTCTCTCTTCATTTGGGGCTCAGTGGGAAACTGCTTTTCTAATATCAATCTAGAAGATCAAATAAGGGGACAGAAAATGATCTGAAATTAGAGGAAATGGTTTGATGATCTTCTTCCCTCTCCCCCACTACCTCAGCAAAGCCATCCTGCAACACAGAAATGGTCCCAAAGCTTCGTTCATAATGTAAATGTGAGCCACATTTCTGGGTGTTGTCTATGGCAGTTATGCTGTTTGGCTTAGGTAACAGTCATCCCTTCTCTGGGAGGGAGTGAAAGGTGGGCCAGGAGAAACACGTATTGAAGTCCTACTGCATGTCGTAAACTTTGTACAGGGTTTCCCATTAATTCCTTGGTATAGTCCTGGAAGGAAAATGTCATGAGATCCCTTTTAGAGATGACCAAAGGCAACCTAACAGAGGCTAAGAAAGTATTTTAGTATCACACATCAAGTAAGAGGCAGGAATGGGGTTCCAGCTTCTGCCTTCATCACAATATACCATGCAATCTCAACAGCAGTAATATTGCCCCTAACGGTCTGAAAATTGGTTCCTGAGCATAGGGAGATAGTAGATATTATAGTGGTTTGTGTTACTACAAAGGACCACAATACATAAATAGTTAACACTTCATTTCTGGTATTAAAATTTCATGATCTGGGCAAAAGGAGTTGATAAGGAAAAATACGTCTAAAAAGCCTCCTTAATGGGAAGGTTTCTTTTGGTGGGGGGTGATTTTGTTTTTTTTTTTATTGAGAGGGAGTCTCAGTATATATTGCCCAGGCTGGTCTCAAACTTCCTGGGCCCAAGCCATCCTCCTGCCTCAGCCTCTCAAGTAGCTGGGACTATAGGTGTGTGAGCCACTGTGCCCAGTTGGGTGATATTGAAAGAAGACTGAGGAATGTGCTATGTCCCCAGAGACCTCTCCTGTAGGTAATTGACCACCAAGGCTTAGGGGATTGTCATTTTATACTCCCCTGTGGATGCTTAGCCAACAACCCTGTTGATGATGATGATGATGATGGTGGTGGTGGTAGAAGCGAAATCCTCCCCCAAAAAGACCTTGATTTGGAGACTATGTGAATTGACTAGTTTTTAAGGTGGCTGACAAACAGGGGCTCAGTCAGAACAGGTGTTTCTTCTGGGGTGGATGATCTGGAAGCTAGGAAATTAATGTTAACAAAACTAATGTAAGCAAATGGTACTCAAAATTGTATCTCCTTTCATCTCAACCTTTATTTCAGTAACCTATTATTAAATTCATAGTTGATTGCAGAGTATAGAAATTAGGAGAGTTTACAAAGATTTGTAAAAAACCAAAAAATTAAATTAAAAAAAGAAGAGAAAGAAGAAAAGGAAATTAGGAGATTTTAAGTAAATCAGGGAAACCACTTTGAATGCCTGATCAGTGGTGAAACCTGGAATTACTCTAAACCTTTTACCATTGTGTCCTGAAACCACAAGGGCTAATCTTTTCTGGCACTGATATTTGATGCTTCCTAGGCTATTGCTTATTTTTTTTTACAGTGAGTTGTAGTAGTTTTAAATTATAATACTGTTGAAAATTTAAAACACTATGCGTGGCATATTTATTATTCTCATCACTTCCCATTTGGGACTCTGGTGACCACAGGGAGGAAGTGCTTGTCAGGATAGAGCTGAATGGGTTTCCAAACATCTGGGAAATGTGGGAAACCCGCAGCCCTGTAGTGAGGGTTTCCAACAGACTGGAATTCCAGCAGGCTACCCCTTCCACAGCTCTGAAATACAGCAAGTCCTCAAATAACGTCATTTCATTCAACATGGTTTTGTTATAATATTGATGAGATAAAAAAAATCTGTTTCCCCAGGACTACTATCTCTATGGATTTTGCACATTCTCTCCATGTCTGCATAGGTTTTCTCTGGGTACTCAGGTTTCCTCCCATATCCCGAAGATATGCATATTAGGTCAATTGGTGTGTCTAAATGGCCCCAGTCTGAGTGAGGGTAGGTGTGTGTGAGTGTGCTTTGTGATGGGATGGCGTCCTGTCCAGGCCTGGTTCCCACCTTACACCCTGAGCTGCCAGGATAGGCTCCAGCCACCCTCGACCTTGAATTGGAATCACTGGGTAAATAATTATCTCACTTGTTTTTATTAATCTTTCTTAAATGTAGGTATAGCTTACATTCATTTTTATGTTTAATATTAGAAGTGTTTTTGGTCTTTATTTAGATGTGTGGTGATGTTTCTGTGACCAGAAATATGCCATAGGAACTTAACTCTTGTTTATATATCAATTGGCCTAGGGTAAAATTGGTTTCATTTTACATCATTTCACTTAAAGTTGCAGTTGCCACGACCCTATTGATGATGTTAAGTGAGGATTTGCTGTAGCCCAGTCTTCATCCCTTATGTAAACCATTGCCAGGGAGCACTGGGCTATTACAAGAGCCTCTAGGATTGAAGTGAAGGATATAGAACGATTGTCTCTGATGAGGAGAAAGAAGGATGAGGGATACATACAATGTGGAACTGCCTGTGAGTGGGTAATGTCTTAAGGACTATGGCAATCATTCAGCAGAATTGTTGGGGGATAGATGTCCCTCTTTATCCATGATCAAAACCTTTGGTAGTCCAGCCTGAGCAACAGTGAGTCCCTGTCTCAACAAAAAATAGAAAAATTAGCCACGCATGGTAGTGTGTGCCTGTAGTCCCAGCTACTTGGGAGGCTGAGGTAGGAGGATTGCTTGAGCCCAGGAATTTGAAGTTGCAGTGAGCTGTGATGACGCCATTGCACTCTTGCCTGGGCAACAGAACAAGACTCTGTCTTGAGAAAAACAAAACAAAAGCCCTTGGTAGAACTCTTTTTGTGTAAACAGAAAATATGAGTGTGTGAATCTGTTTCCCTCACCCTTCTCTCTGATTCCTATTCCTCTCTTACTCTCACTCTAAACTCATCCCATGACAGGATTAAAGTGAACAGTCTGGAAGGACAGCCATTCTGTGTCTAAGTCCATGTGCACGTGCATAACCACTTCCTCAGGATGTGTTATTAAAGGAGTGATTGCAGGCCTGAAGAGTGTATGCCCTTTCAAAGATTTTTTTCATGTTTATTGACAATATAATAATACCCAGAAAGGTTTGACGATTGCTATTTTATGAACTCAGATTGAGATGATTGTCTAAAATGTTGAGTCAGGGAGGAGCATGGCCCTCTTGACATTGGAGCGCAAAGTGAACGAACAAGCTCTGGTGTAGAAGTGAGGAGGAGCAGGAACTTTACTCAGCATGGGTGGAAGAGCACAGGACTTGGGGTTCAGCAGGCCTGGACAACTGTACATGAAAACATATAAAGGGTTTTGCTCTGAAGACACCAGCCATTCTTATGTGGCAAATGAGTCTTAGAGCAGCACCGTATTAGCCAACGTTGTTCCAAATTCCTGTCAAACCAATCTAGGGTCCCTGCAGTGTAAAAGACAATGAAGACCCTTACCTCCAGTGTCATTTATACCTGGCCTCCCAAGGGTAGAGATCTATGCTTATTGAGCCTATGTTTTTACTTCCCTCTGCAGAGGGTACTTTTCACAGCCTGAATGGACCTCTGGGGGAAATCTCTGAATAATCTCAGGAAAGGGGAAAACACCCCATGTTCTAACAAAGGATGAGGAGACTGATATGGAAAGCTGTTAAGCATTTCCAAGTGCCCTGCCTTGAATCCTTCTTTGCAATTGTTTCATGTGTATCAGATTGGCCTGCAGAGCTCCATTAGTGCCTGCAGGACCTTGTGGGCCTTTACCTGTATCTTCCCAGCACAAGACCATCGAAAGTGTAGCATGGTAGATAAGCAGTAGACACTTACTGGTTGATGAGTGGACAGTAGGGTGGGAAGAAGAGTCATTGAGTGGAGAGAATGGGGCCAGTAGTCAGAAACAGAAACGAAACACCGATTTTCCTCCTAACCCTTTTGGAGGTTCTACAGAGAAAAACAACACAGGCTATGAGGGCACTCAGGCCTGGGGTTCATTTGTCATCTAATGCCCCTGGATTTTTAATCATACTTTAAAAAGTTTTTTCTGCTTCTAGATTATAGAGGAATTCACCCAAGTTTTCTTCTAATACTTATCTGGCTTCATTTTTACATTTAAATCTGCATCCTTTGGGATTTATCCTGATGTGAGATGGAGAAATGGATCCCTTTTTACCTCATTAACCATTTGGCTTTCTAGCTGTCACAATACCATTTCTTAAATCATCCATCATATGTCCACTAATTTGAAATGCTACCTTAATCATATTCTACATTTCCAAATATAATTAGACCTGTATCAGTATTTTCTCTTCTGTTTCTTTAGTCTTTCTGTCTATTCATGAGCCAGTACCACATTCTTATCTTGTATCTACTTTATTATATACTTTAGTATCTGGTAGGACCAGCTGCTACCCTCTCTTTCGACTCTTCTTTTTTGGGGTTTATCTGGCGAGTCTTGCTGTTTATTCAGGCAAATAAATTTGATAATCAACTTGTCTTCATCCATAAAAAGAGTAATGGTATTTTTATTGGAATCACATTAAATTAACATAGGGAAATTAGCATATCAGTGATATCGAGTCTCTTCACCCAAGAATATCATGTCTTTCTAATTTTGTGTTTCCTTTAAGTGTTAGACATTACTTAAGTTTATGTCTAATCATTTTCTTCTTTTCCATTATACCTTCTAATTTTTTTGTTTGTAAAATGAAGGCTATTGATTTTTGATGTCAATAGTAAAATCTGTTACTTTGCTAAATTTTCTTTTTGTTTGTTATAATTTTTCCATTGTTTCTTTGGGCTTTCCAATGTATAATCATAACATCAACAAATAAAAATAAATTTACTCCTCCCTTTTCTTCTAATTGCTTTCTCTTGCTAATTGTGTTGGATAATACCTCCCATACAATGTCAAATATTAGAGGAGATAAGAGGGCATCATGTCTTATTTTTGTATTAGCAGGAAGGTCTCTAGTGTTTCTCCACTAAGTAGGATGCTGGCTTTTTGTTCAAGGAGGGTGTGTGTGTGTGTGTGTGTGTGTGGTCATGTTAAGAAAGTATCCACCATGCCAGGTGTGGTGGCACACACCTGTAGTCCCAGCTACTTGGGAGGCTGAGGCACGAGGGTCACTTGAGCCCAGAAGTTTAAGCCCAACCTGAGCAGCATAGCAAAATCTCATTTCTTGAGTCTTTTAAACATTTATGGGGGCTGGGTGTGGTGGCTTATGCTTGTAATTCCAGCACTTCAGGATGCCAAGGTGGGAATATCACTTGAGGCCAGGAGTTTGAGACCAGCCTGGGCAATACAGCAAGACCCCATCTCTAAAAAAAATTTAAAAATTAGCTGGGCATAGTGGCACACACCTGTAGTCCCAGGTATTTGGGGAGGCTAAGGCAGGAGGATAGCTTGGGCCCAGGAGTTGGAGGCTGCAGCAAGCTATGATCATGATACTGCACTCCAGCCTGGGCAACAGAGCAAGACTCTGTCTCTAAAAAAAAAAGAATGGATAAGAATGGATGTTGATGCTGTCAGAATCTTTCCTGCATCTATAGAGGTGAAAATATAATTTTTCTTTTTGGCTTTATTAATACAATAGTTTATATTATTGGCTTTCACGATATTGAAACACCTTTGCTTTCTCAGAATAAGCTCCATAATTCATGATCTGGGTTGTGTGTGTGTGTGTGTGTGTGTGTGTGAGTGTGTGTGTGTGTGTGTGTGTGTGTGTGTGTGGCTCTCTTGACACCTTGGTTTCAGATTTCTGTTCTCTAGAATTGTAACAGAAGAAATTACTGATATTTTAAATCTGAAGTTTGTGTTGTTATGGTGTCCCTAGGAAACTAACACACTAACAACGTACCCAAAATGTCACTGATTGTGAATTAACATCAGTCTATATTTAATTTTTCATGCCAGTGGGGATAGTAATGCCAATAAAGAGAAATAAAAAGAAATAAATATGGCTAAAATTTCTTGTGTGCTAATGACTTTTATGGATTGATTCATTTAATGCTCACTGTGCCCTTCTAAGGTAGATATGATGTTATTCCCATTCTATAGATGAAAAACCAAGACACAGAGAAAATAAAGACTTTGCTCAAGACTGCGTAATTAGGGAGGAAGGGAGGGGAACAGCTTGCATTTGTGCCCAGTACATCATGCTCCAGAGTCTGGGAAAATGTCACAGATTTATTGTTAAGTAAAGAAAGCAGCCTGCAAATACATAGATAGTTAAGGAGGTCACTAAAAGCAACATCCAGTATGATAACATATTTATACAAAAAATAGCTGGATCTAGTTACAAAAGTTCGTTTGTGACCTTGATGAGAACAATTTCATTGCAATTGTGGGGACAGTAGCCGTAGTGTAGCCATAGTGTAGATAGGAGGTCAACAGAAAGTGAAGAATATTAACAAGACTGTAGAAATCACTTTTTGCATCTGTGTCTTTCAAGGGGGAAGGGTAAGGATGAGAGAAAAAGAGAAAAAGAAACAAGAGACAGGGAATAAGACAGACACCTGTGGGTGAATGGAGTGAGGAGTCCAAGGAGGGATTTATTTTTAATCTTTAATTCTTTGAAAGTTGAGCAAGTTTAAGAGTTAATGTGAAGGAATCAACTCATCTCAGATTTAACCTTTGAAGTTGCGTATAGATTCGTTTCCCTTCTTACTCTCTTATTTTCACTTTGAAGCTAATGAAATGCTTCCAGTGGAATAGTACGGGTTTTGAGCTCCATACATATTTCCTTATAAGAGAATGAAAAAATGGACAATTCTGTGTTAAAGAAATGCTAGTAGTTCTTGAATATTTGCCTCTCGGGGAGGCAGCACTTGGCTGAAATCCTGGCGTGATGTGGCTGGATGACATGACTTGAGGACCCCTACATTGGTGACTACAGAACTGGTCCAGAGTTTTCCTATAAATATATTAACATACCGAGCAGTCAGGAGCAGCCATTAGGCAAACACCACTCCTTGCTTCCCTGGTGCGATCTGTCGCTGAGCTCGCCTGGTATGTTCAAAGACAAGCTTGTCTTCCCAGTGTGGAGAATTAGATTTTGGTCTTCTCAGGGGCATAATGTCGAACAACTCATGAAAACACTCAAGAATGTAGAGAACTTTCTGTTCAAAAGTTAAGACACTCAAAGACAATTATTCTTGGCTTATGAATGTTTGTATCCCCTTAAAATTCACGTGTCAAAGCCCTAACCCCCTGATATGATGACATTTGGAGAAGGGGACTTTGGGAGGTAATTAGGGTCAGATGATGTCATGAGCATAGGGCCTGTTGTAGTCCGGAGTGCGAGGAAAGACCACTTAGGCCGAATTGAGCCAAATTCTGAGTCTTTATTAGCTGGCCAGCGACCACCCCGACCCGCGTAAAAGCAGTACGAGAGGATGGCAAAGGCCTCTAGCTTCCACAGAGTTTTTATACTATTTTTAGGGAGGCTACATGACATAGAGCAAAAGAAACAAAAAGCTCTGGCTCCTAACCTTGAAGTACAGCACATTCTAAGTTACAGATTAAACAAAGGACAATTTTCCAGCTGAATATTACTCGGGAGTTGCATTCTTGAGGCAATCAGGCCTTGAGCATCTTTTGGGGAGGCTACGCGATATAAAGCAGGTGTCCAGGGAACAAAGGCGGGCAGTGAAGTCAGGGTTACAGTGATACAGAGTTATGGGAACTATTTGCTCCACCGCACCCTGGAACCAGAGCATAGACGAAAAACCGATTACAATTTTAAGCAAGCGAATTCACAGAAGCAGAAGGCAACCATTAATCAGGCAATTTAATTAAGCTATCCTTTTATCTGGCTATATAACTATGATTTAAACTTTACTTATCAAGAATAAGCCATCATTTGTAAACCACCACAGGGCCTTCATGCCTTCATGATAGAATCAGTGCCCTTATAACAAGAGACACCAGAGAGCTTGCTCTCTCTCTGTCTGCAGAAGGAAGAGGTCATGTGAGCACACAGCATGAGATGGTGGCTGTCTATAAGTCAGGAAGACAGCCCTCCCCAGAAAAGGACTATGCTGGTACCCTGATCTTGGACTTTCATCCTCCAAAAGTGTGAGAAAATAAACGTCTATTGTTTAAGCCACCAGTCTATGGCATTTTGTTATGGCAGCCCTAGCTGACTAATATGGTCATCTATTCCTATTTTGTAGGTGGTGTAGCATCTTGTTGGAAACTAGACATTTTATTTTTTTTATTTCTGCATATTATGGTGTTACAAATGTTTAGGTTACGTATGTTGCCCTTGCCCCCCCCCACCCTGAGTCAGAGCTTCAAGCATGTTCATCCCCCAGACGGTGCGCATGGCACTCATTATGTATGTATATACCCATCCCCTCCTCCCCCCTCCCATCTGCCTGGTGTCCGATAAATGTTATTTCTATAAGTGCACTTAGGTGTTAATCAGTGAAACCAATTTGCTGGTGAGTACATGTGGTGCTTATTTTTCCATTCTTGGGATACTTACCTCACTTAGTAGAATGGGTTCCAGCTCTATCCAGGAAAATACAAGAGGTGCTATATCACCATTGTTTCTTATAGCTGAATAGTACTCCATGGTATACATAATACCACATTTTATTAATCCACTCATGTATTGGAAACTAGACATTTTATATAATATGTGTTTGCCACTCTGGCTTCTGATTTTTCCCAGTGAAGGTTGTTGTTGTTGTTGTTGCTGTATTTGTCACTGTTTGTTTGTTTAATACTATAATATGCTTGGGCTAAAACCATAAAGTTTATTTCTTTTGTCATATACCACAGATGATGCTTTTGTTCATTTGAGTGTGTGTGTGTGTGTGTGTATGTGTGTACATGGTTTGTGTGGTGTGTGTGTGTTCACATGTGTGTTTGCTCAGTTTTTTTCTTGCTTCTATTTATAAGGCTGTCTTATTTGGGGTATCCCCTGGTTCTGCGTAGCTTAAGAGTCAATGAGTGATTGGATAGAGTTTGTGCTCTAGCAACTCTAGCCAATGAGGCTTACATCCTCTGTCATTGTATTTGTGTGTGGGTAGGGGAGTACATTCAAACTCTGGGTCTTGTCACATCTTTGTCTGTGAATGCTTCTCGTGATTAGCCCGGAGTGTGTGGATAGCTGGATCCTTTCTGATCTCTGCTACACATTCGCATAGTTTCAGTCAAGAATTCGCTGGCCCCCACCATGACCACAAGCTTAGGCTAGTCGCGGTATTACACCCCCCTCCCTGCTTCGCCCACTTCAGAGGTAATTAATTTCATTGACAACACCCCAAATTCAGGAGGCCCCTTCAAGCATATCAGAAAACCTCCTGTTTCTCATGGTCTGCCATGCTCTTGCAGAATTCTGTACCTATCAAGCTGGAGGATGGGGCGAGGTGGAATGGGAGCAGCCCCTACTCAGACATCATAGAATCCCACTGTTCTTACTCAAACTTCAGCAGTTTTAAAGCATTAATGCTTCTCAGATTATTGTATGCCTCTGGTCCATTTTCACAGCATGGAAATGGTTGGTTATTGAAGTTTTTTTGTGTGTTACAGTTGCTTTTTGGGGACAGAACTTGTCGGTTCCCTCAATGGCCATAGCCAGAAATCCTGCCCCCTGCTTCTGTACCCAACCTTCTTTTATAATCTTAACATTGCTCTTGTTGGTTCCCTTCTGTGCCACTGGAAGGGAGAAACATTTAGCGATGTCAGCTTTGGAGACTGAATTCTTCACTGCTGCTGCCTTCGATGACTCAGCCTGCAAAGGTGACAGTGGTAGCAGCCATGTAGCTGTGGCATCTTATTGAAAAGGAGCTGATCCAAGCCCTCATTAAACCAGTGTATGTGTCCTGATTTAATTGGTAGCAACTGTCAATGGCTGGTGAGGAGATGGGGGACTGATTGGGAAGGCTTTACACATTCCCGGGCCTTTGTTTTGAATCCGGGTATCAGAGACTCAGGACCTCTCCTACTTAATAGGTGAGGTGTTGGCTGGAGATCAAAACATGAAATAAATATTTCACTGGGAATCAAGACTTTAACTAGTAAGAAAGATTCCACTCTGTACATGGTCTGCTTTCACACACATAACTCTGCATTTATTTTTAAGAAATGGAAGCATTATTCCTCTTTGCCTGATCCGCATTGACTGCGAAAAATGAGACTTACTGTGCATAGAAACGGGAATTGTTTTTTATTGGCAAATATCAAAGTTCAAAATGGACATAGTGCTGCTCTGTCTTCAAGGGTTCTTCCATTAGAACAACTAATAGATATTTTTATATCTGATGTTATATATGGTGTTATGTTACATTGTATTATATTACAACCAATATATGTTATGTCTGTTTTTGATACTGGGGATCTGTATGAGGATGTGTTGGATAATTCATGTACTTTATTAAACAATGATAGTCACTGAATTTTAGATGCTCACAAGAAAGTATAAACCTGAAGAAAAACCAAAATCCATGAATTACCAGCACATGTTTGACACATTGTGCATCCATCCATCCATCCACCCATCCCTACAGTTAACCAGTAAGGCCAAACTCTACACCATCCCTTTGGTTAAGTTTTAGGCATCTCCAGAATGGGAGCAGGGAAGTAAAGTGTGGAAAGGGGGGTGTGGGGAATTCAGATGGCAGAGCTAAGAAGAGATGGCTCCTTCCCACTAATATTTCAACCTGATAGAGTCTCTTATCATTGATGATTTTAAGACATAATTTAATTCCCTGGATCCCACTTTACATCTCTAGTTACTGTTCTTGTTATATTCTCCCCTTTGCAATGAAAGTACTATGAATAATTATTACAAGCAATATATGAAAGTGTTTATATATATATATATATATATATGTGGAGAGAGAGAAAATATAATTTATAAGTTATATAATTTATAGAAAATATTCTGCATCTTACTGGCCCAACTCCTA
This sequence comes from Indri indri, assembly GCA_004363605.1. Classification (NCBI taxonomy): domain Eukaryota; kingdom Metazoa; phylum Chordata; class Mammalia; order Primates; family Indriidae; genus Indri; species Indri indri. The sequence goes on from RJWJ010015860.1 coordinate 28,773, forward strand.
CGCCTTACCCCAAGGTGTCTGTTGTCCATAGAATGGTGCATACTCTCCAGATGGTCCCTGTAGGTGAGGTGCACACTAACACGTATACCCACACAAACACACAGTTGGTTTCAAAAGTGGAATCACAGTCCTCACCTTCTTTTGCAACTGGTCTTCTCCACATAATATAGATTCACAGGATTGTTAAATATTTGTACTATATTAGTTCTTGTGGTTTGGGCATGTTTAACATGTTTATTGTTCCTATATATTTTTATGTAAATTCTCTGTTAAAATTACTTGCCAATTGCTGTCTGTAAGTAAGTGTGCTTCACAACCCATGGATACTAACATAATATATAAGGTATAATTTGCAAATAAAGTTCTTCCTGGTTGTCACCTAATAATTAGTGTTTTTTTCCCCCCAATAAGAATGTGTTTTTAAATTTCACTAATATTGTGACTTTAAAACAATGCAGGTCATAATATTAAAAATAACACTAAACAACAGAAATCAAGACAAAATGGGAAAAAATTTAGAATAATTCCAGACTAACCTGCTGATCAAAAGATAACAAAGTTGCCTCCCTGATTTACATAAACTCCCCTAAAGGCAGCACCCTGATCTGAACAATGGTCATAATGATGGATACCTTGAATAGCTGTTATGATTAAAAGAGATGAAATATAAATAAAGTACATTGGCTTAAACTAGTTCAATGACTGTTACTTTCCTTCCCTCTGGCTCGCCTGTCTCAAGGGCAGCACCTGAGCTTCTGCCTGAGCCCACTTACCACTTCAGGGATCAGCCAACTCTTGGGACCCTATGCCCAAGCCTCTTGGCACAAAGGGTGGGATTTCATCTCCTATGTCATCTTCATCACCAAGAAGGGTTGTTGAGTGAAGCCCCATTGGGCCACAATAGCAGAGGAGTGTGATCTGACCATTTCTCAAGCCCTGGAAGTCCGTCTTCTAAAGGGGAGGCTGCTCAGAGTCCTCTAGGGAGGGTGAGGGCTGGAACCTCATTCCAATCCTGCCACTTATCTGGGGAGGTGACTTAGGCTCTGTGAGCCTGAGCTTGGTCATCTGTGAAATGGGACTGACCATACCATCCTTACAGAGCTGTCCTGAGGGGTAAATGAGAAAACCTGGCCAGAGTATATGGCATGGAGTGGGACTTCGATGGCCCTTGAAATGTTGAAACACAGCATTAGGAGCTGGCTGAGCCTCATAACTAAGGCAGCCGTTGTGAAAAATTATTTTTCATTCTTTCTCCTAATGAGAACAAAGGAAGCAAAATATCTTTCTGATATGCCCTGAATTCTAGGTTTTAGAGTCAGAAGGTTCTCTACATTCTTGAGTATTTCAGAAGGTCATGAGAGCTGTTTAAGATCACGCCTCTGAGCAGATCCAAAGCCATTTCCTCATGCCGGGAAGGCAAGCATGTCTGGTGAGCTCAGTGACAGACTGCACCAGGGAAGCAAGGTTTGGTGTTTGCCTAATGGCTGCTCCTAGACTGCTTGGTATTTTAATATACTTATAGAAAAACGGTAGACCCATCCCACATTCACCAGGTCAGGGCTCTTCACATCATGCATTATCCAGCCATATCACACCAGGATTTCAGCCATCAGATGCCTCCCTGTGAGACAAAAATCCAAGAATTGCTAGCACTTCTTTGATACGCAATTGTCCATTCTTTCATCCGCTGATATCTAAATACACATTGAGCTCAAACCACATAGAATTCCATTGGAAGCATGTAATGAGCTTTAAAGTGGAAATAAGAGAGTAAGATAGGAAATGAATATGTGGATAACTTCAAAGGTTAAATCTGAGATGAGATGGTTCTTTCACATCAACTTTTAAACTTGTTCAAGGAATTGAAGATTTTCAAAAATGCCTCCTTAGACCCCACATAATCCATTCATCCACAGAATGGAGATTCTTTCTCTCTCTCTCTCTCCTCCCACCCCCAGTCTCTCTCCTCTCCTTCAAAGACAAAGTTCCAAAGAGACATTTCTACATTCCCTGTTAGCATTCTTCACTTCCCACTTCTTATCCCACCGTGTTATGTCTTCTGTCCAGATGATTGCCAGAAAAGTGCTGTCATCAAGGTCACATTTTAACTATTTGTCATTAGGTTGAATTATTTTGTATAAATATATTAACATACTGATTATTACCTTAAATTAACTCATAAAATATGCTTGCTTGTGCAGACTCCTTTTTCACTCAACAATAAACTGTTTCCCAAGATCTGAAGCATTCTTTGGGACTGGGTACAAACCGAAATTGTCACATTCTGTAACTATGTAGTCTTGGGAAAAGTTCTTATTCTCTCTGTCCCTCATATTTTTATCTATAAAATGGGGATAAGCAATAGTATCTACCTGATATGTGTTGTGAGTACTAAATGAGTCAATTCATTAAAAATGATTTGTACAGAAATTTGTGATTTCCCAGTTCTTGAGTCCAGAAGTCTAAAAACAAGGTTCCAGTAGGGCCATACTTCTGCCAATCCCTTAAGAGGAGAAATCTTCCTTGCCTCTTCAGCTTCTGGCGGCCCCTGCTTTCCTTGGTTTGTGGCAGTGTAACTTCAATCTTTGCTTCCATCTTCACATGGCCTTCTCTCCTGTGTGTGTCAAATCTTCCTCTCCTTTCTCTTATAAGGACACCAGTCAATGGATTTAGGGCTCGCCCTAAATCCAGGATGATCTCCTCTTGAGATCCTTAATTACACACTCACAGACCCTATTTCCAAATAAGTCTCATTCATAGGTACAGGGGGTTAAGGCTTGGACGTATTTTGTTGAGGGACATAATTAAACCCATACAGTGATCCAAGCAGGTTAGAAAACTAAAATGAGATCTTATTTTTTGTAGACAAATATGTAAAAGCATCCATACATGCATAAATATTTAAATGCGTGCATAAGAAAACTTCTGGAAGAATATAATGCAGATGAAAACATTAGCAGGGTTTATCTTTGGGTGCTGTTTAGGGGATTGTTATCTTATTTCCTTTCCTATGTTTTCTATTTTTACCTGTAATAAACACCTACTGCTCTTGTAAATATACAAAATAATAAAATCACCAAGAAACATATGCATTCTCTGCCCCACTCACAGGAAAGTCACTTACTTTAGAAAAGGAACATCCCTGAGGCACAGGAAGGGAGACAGGATCCCGCCAGCCCCTTCCTCAGTGTTAGAGAATACATGTCCCCAGATTCCAAACCACAATCATTTTTTTCAATATTTTAAATCTCTGCCTACTTAACTGAGAAAAAACATGGAACCATAATTTGTTTTATTGTGCTGTGCCCTGATGAACAGTAAGGTGGGTCTTATCATATGAGAGGCAGGAGCACATGCTGGTTAGATGAATTTGCTCAGGGACCACACAGCCTGTGTTCAAATCTAGGCCCTGCCACTTGCTGGCCCTGCCTCCTCCTCATAGGTTCTGGGGAGGTTTAAATGCGTAAGTATAGGATTAACACTTGCAATAGTGACAGGCACTGAGGAAGTCACATATTAACCATTTATGTCATTATTTTCATATCTGAATTGATCATTAGTGTTTCTACTCAACATTTTTATGATTATGTGGACTTACATTGTTTGGCATGGATTGACTCTTATGTTTTTCAAAAAAAAGCAGTTTGCAAAACTGTAATTAGGATATCATCTCATAGCTATTTATAAATGTACATGGTTATATTTGCATAGTAAAATTTCTGAAAACAAATATACACTCAAATATTAACAGCACTTATGCATGAATAGTAGGCTTTTAAGGGTTTCTAATAATTTTTTCCTATTCTGCATTTTTCCTTCTTTTTTTAAAACACAGATGGGGTCTTGCTATGTTGCCCAGGTTGAAGTGTAGTGACTACTCTCAAGCACGATCATAGTGCATTACAGCCTCCAACTTCTAGGCTCAAGGGATCCTCTCACCTCAGCCACCCAAGTAGCTGGGATTACAGGTACTGTGCTGACTTCTATCATGCATTTTTCATTTTTACCTACAATTAAAGTGTCTTGGTTTTGGAAGTAAAAAATAATACAAATAATGAAATATTTCCAGCCCTTCACACAGGAAAGTGGCTCATCATCAGAATGGGGAACATCCTAAGCCATGGGAATTTGGCACTAGGGTGGTCCCAGAACTAATGTGTGGCTCTCTCTACATGACGGTCACAATTGGGCAGCTTCAGGGAAATTACTATGCCCAGGAGAAGGGCAAGCCTGTCTCTCCACTGAATATTACATTCAGCAGTCAGACGACGTCTCTACATCTGGGACTTTAGTGAAGTCATGAGATGAAAGTAGTTACACAGCATGCTTCTCTCTGCCCTGTCCCAAATGAAGCCCCTTGAACTGACAGCAGGCTCCTCTGTTTACCCACCTGCTTAGTCAAGCAGTGACTGCCACAGGGGAGGGAAAGGGGCAGGGGCTGCATGAAATTGCCCAGGGCTCAGCACCACAGCTGCCAGAGGGGGAGAATCCTGACACAGCAGGGTGCAGGGGAAAAGCAGAGTCACAGTGTCATTCAGCCCAGGGACCCAGGAGCAATCAACACATATATATTAAAACACCTGTGAATTGCCTTTCTTGTGCAATTAAAAATAATAAAAGGAAAGAAAATATACACATGCTTAACACTTGCAACACAAAATCAGATCCAGTTCGAAATAGGATGCATCCCTAAACTGACTAAGGGGTTTGGGTACTAGTCTGGATACATTAAAACTAACTCCCTGCATTCACTGTCTTCTTTCGTAGCCCAGATTAGGTTCCGGATGTGAAGGACAGGCTTAGAGTAACAGTGTGAATAAAGATAGAACATTAGGCCCAGATAAATGGGAAAATGTTGCAAATTCAGAATGCATTGGTCCATTGTTTTGAGCTAGCTGACACCAAGGAGTAATAAGATTTTGGACACATTAGATTTTAAAAAGTGGCTGAAAATGTTATCTGCTGATTCTGTTAGTGTTTCCCACAGCTTATGTTGTTGAAAATACAAGGGGGTTTTGGCCTAGGTCCAGTTACTCATTGCACAAAGATCCAATTATTGAGACAAAGAAGATTGCCAAGGAAGAATGGAATTTTTTAATATAACAGATGTCTCGTTAGGAGACCAGAAGCTGCCTCGAATCTGTCTCCCCGACTAATGGAGATCATGGCTTTTAAACGAGGGGCCACATGCCGTGGGGCAGGTCATGGTGCAACTAACAAGGGGCTACGTGCATTGAGGGGCAGGTTATAAGGAATGGCGAGTCGGGAAGTCTGCCCACAGGCCTTCCGAATCTCAGCTCTTTGTCTTGCAGAAAATCCACCATTTCTGGGAACCAACTCCAAAGGTCAAGTAGTTAAGGGAGAGAATTATAAAAAAAAAAAAAAAGAGTCTTTGAAATTTGTTCATAGAGTTGGTTATATTTATAAACTGAGAAAATGAATGAGTCCATTTTAGAAGCTCTGAGAAAGAATATATATGACAAGGGAGGTATATATGGTAGGTCACAATTTTGAGATGTTGAAGTATACTTGTTCTTCTAGGTTTCTTACTTTCTGCTTCCCACCGGGTAGCCAGACAAAAATACTACATTTTACTTTAATGAAATATACATAGGTAGATATGTAATAAAACTATTAAAAATGTTTCAAAAATGAAAAATTCAAATTCTAGATAGCATTTACTTCTGGGGAGGAAGGAAGCTAATATAATTAGAGAAGACTTTGAAGGAACTCAGGAAATTTCACCTCAAATTATGACTCCTTGGTATAAAGAATATTTTGAATTAAAGGCCATTCAATATTAAAAAGCATTGGAAGGGGTTTTCCCTCTATCTGAATAATAGATATTTTTGATTGGACTGACAAATCAAAAGATCAAAAGTGGCACTTGACTTCCCTTCTTCTCCCTGTTATGTCAATATATTGCAGGAAGCAGGATCAAGAATGTAACCAGACAGGGCCCAAATAATTTAAATATAATAGCTGTCTCTCAGGTTAGTTTAATTTGCTCAGGTTAATTTAATTTGCAAAAAGAATCATTTGCAAGTCAATCTGTTTCCCCCATTCCATTTATCCTGCCTGGCACCATTTGTTCCCCCTAAACAGAATGACCTGTACTCCTCATCTCCCTCTCCCCTCCAAAAGGACAGGCATAAAAATATCTGAACTTCACTGGGATATCGAGTAATCACTCTGTGATTCTCCCCATGCACATAGTAAATAGACCTTTCTCTTATTAATCTGCCTTAATTGTGAGTTGATCTTTCAGCGAACTTTCAGGGGGGAAAGGGCAAGTTTCCCTCTGACCCCTACAACTTCAAAGTGAGTTTCAACTGCATCTGTCTTTTTTTGCTTTTTTTTTTTTTTTTGAGACAGAGTCTCACTCTGTTGCCTGGGCTAGAGTGCCGTGGCGTCAGCCTAGCTCACAGCAACCTCAAACTCCTGGGCTCAAGCGATCCTACTGCCTCAGCCTCCCAAGTAGCTGGGACTACAGGTGTTGTAGTCCGGAGTGCGAGGAAAGACCACTTAGGCCGAATTGAGCCAAATTCTGAGTCTTTATTAGCTGGCCAGCGACCACCCCCGCCTGTGTAAAAGCAGTACGAGAGGATGGCAAAGGCCTCTAGCTTCCACAGAGTTTTTATACTATTTTTAGGGAGGCTACATGACATAGAGCAAAAGAAACAAAAAGCAGGATGTACAATCAATATTTTAGTGACACAGAGTCATGGGAGGGTGCCCCCATAGATCTCTGGCGCCTAAAGATAAATTATAATCCTTGAAGTACAG